>BGPR01026851.1:0-17516 GCA_013235015.1 Araneus ventricosus | reverse complement strand
TTTTATTTAACATCATTACAACTGTTTTTTCTTAATTTCCCTCTTTTAAAAAATAATAAAAACGTTTCAATAACACTTTCTGGCTTGGCAGGCTCGAAAATACTACTAATTTCCTACTTTTGCAGTCATTCCACTTGTAGCTTTGACGTGGTCAAAGACATTTTTTGGCTAGTTATTTCATTGTAATTTTTTATCAAACTATCGAAAGTATTGTATCGTTTATTTATGATTCTTATTGTCAGGTGAGAAAAGTCTGTAAAGTTAAAGAGTTTTGGTTTGCTTTAGCCTTGAGGCTGGACATTCATCACGACGATACAAAGTTTTTATGACCTCAGCCCCCCCCCCAGACCCGAATCCTAGATTCGCCACTGATGTTAAGGCAGTAAAAGAAAGTTTATGTGCCTTCTTATAGTTAAAATTGTTTACTTTTTGCAATTTCAGTCTAGCAGTTAATAAACGTTGTACGCCATTTAAGAAATATTATAAGAAATTATCGACTAAAATAAGTTGCAAGCAATACAATAAATGATAAATATAATAATCTAAGAAATAAACTATCTGAGAAGACCACAAAATTGAAAGCCGTGTTTACCGATAGAAGTTACAGTCCATGCATTTATGCTGTGGGACAACAACTTAATGAAAAGAGATATAACAATAATATGTTGGAAATCAATTAATAGTCAGAAATACAGATTTTTACCTAAATGTATAATGATTAAATTATTGAAAAGTAAGGAGATAACATGGTCAATTTATATGTTTTTTCACAAAAGGTATCTTCGTGGCTAATTTCTGTGATAAGGCCAATATGAACATTGGACTTTTCAGACTAGAATGAGATGCAAACTTGAAAATATGAAAATTTTCTTTTTGAAGGTTTTATATTGATCGCCTTGTAAAATTAAAATGTAATTTTTTGCTTGAATTGTCAGTGCAATTCATTTAATGAAAGGGAAAAAAAAGAAACCTGACCGGAAGTAGACTTCTCATCAGCATCCAAGCATTTAACCCATTCGGTCTTTTTGAAATTATTTCTGTCTTTTATCTTAGTGATTTCTTATGAAAATATTAAAGCATTTGTTTAATTTTCATTTTGGCAGTGAATTTACTCTATATTGTCTGTCTTTCCAATAATTTATTTTATTCGCTCCTTTTCACTTATTCGTGTTAATTTTAAGTGTTTCCTTTCATTAATATCCATTTAAAGTGTAATTTCTTTTCTACCTATTTTGAAATCAGTTAATGCCTTGCTCAAATCTCTTCTTAACTAGATTGCTATGATTCCTAAATGTCAAAATGTCTCGCTTAGTTAGTTTCTGTTCAATTACGAAGAAGATTATTTGGTTTGCAGTCATATTGCATTGAATAACCACTTTTTTCCAACCACGAATTTTTTGCTGCCTCGATGGAATCAGCACATTGAGACACGGAAATTGAGAAACGTCTTTTCTTTCATGTATTACAGAAAGGCTTTTCATTTAACTACTCAACGTTAGATTTTTCAATTTGGTTGCATTTAACTGCCTCGAATTTTCGTAAGATAAGTAAATTCAGATCTGTAATTACAGAAGTGCTTCAAAATAGAGACATCTGAATTAATAAATTAAGAAGCTTTAAAAGTTTTTTTATTGAGATCTGACTGTAAATTGTTAAATTGTTGTAGTAAAAATTGTTAAATATTTATGATTGACTTTTAGACGTCATATAGACATTCTAATCTCCATCCAAATTTTTCGAGGATGAGGAAGAGTCATCCTCTCAGAAGTTTTAAAAATCCTTCACCAAATCCACTTCTAGGGTTCAAGGAAACTCAGATTCACAGTTTCCACGATTTTAGTTGCGTGTTGAAAATGGTTCTAAAGATTCAACTGCCATGATGAATTAGTTCGAAACTGTTATGAGCTTATTATGGTAGAGAGTAATTCTAAATAATTTTGTTTTAACAACGAGAAAGATGTGACGAATATCAAAACAGTATGATTCACTTTTAGGAAATAATTTCTTTTAATTTGTTAGTTCAAGTCTTTATCGACTAACAGCATGAAAACATTCATGACAATTCGCTCGTATAGCATCAGCGAATCACATATGAATTTACTGAACTGTAAATACATTTCTGTTTATGATAATTGGAACGTAACCAAGTATTTTGTTGCATTAACTTAGAACAGAGGTTCCCAACTGTGGTACGCGTACCTCTGGGGGTACACGAAGGACCATTTGGGGGTACGCTAAATCAAAGCTGTTAATGGGGGAAACAAGAAAACATAAGGGATTAAAAAAGTTAAAGAATTTTGTTCCTCCAAGTGAATACTTGTTATTTAATAACAACATCACTTTAATAGTTAATTATTACGGAGTGTAATTTTTAGCTATCCTTATAAATTAAAATGAAATAATTAAAATACTGGTTTCATTTGCTTTGGCGTTGAATTAATACTGTTGTAAAAATGGAATAAAGTGTAAAATCAAAAAATAATTTCTCCAAATGTTTTTAATTCGAGTCACTTCACTTCTAAGCTAACTTAAGCTAACCTTAAATTAAAAGGAAAATAAATTAAAAGTAACAAAAAGTAAACAATAGTAATAATGAAAACAATAAACATTTCTGCGCGCAAACGCAGCAGCAAAAAGTAAATGCTTCAACAGAAATTTTTTAAAAATGACATAACAAAAACTATAGAATAAAAAAACCAAAGATTCTCTAACACTTAAAACACTTTACAAAAGTTAGAAATTATTCAAAATGGAAAGGAACTAAAATGGCGCACTCATCAGAAATCCCACGCCATTATTCGTTCAAAAAGGACAAAATTTTCTGTAGAAAGGAATGACAAAAAGTCAAAATTTATTCCTTCCTGTGGTCTGAATTTCGTCCGGCCACCAAATAAAGAACACAAATCCAACAAATTACCAAATCCATAATCAATAGAAAGATAGATAAAAATATTCACCCTCTTTCAAAATCAAGCCGAGCAGAAAAGAACGCCATAGATAAAAACAATGGACGATCTAGAAGCTAGCCAGTAGCTCCATCTATGAAGAATTAATGCAAAATTTAATGCAAAAATATTTTTATTTTTTTTAATTTCAATTAATTAATTTGGCTAAATTTTATGAATTGTAACTATTAAGCTAACCTTAACATCATTGATGAAAACTTCTTTGCATAGACTTTTTTGGGGAGGAAGAGTTGGATATGGCAGCAGGGGGTACGCGAGGGAAAGAAGGTTGAGAACCCCTGACTTAGAAGACTTCTATTACGTCATCAGTTAGTAATTTTTTTCTATTATGCAACTGAAAAAAACCGGCGGAAGTGCTCTCTCTTCGACTTTCTCGTATACGCATGCAAGACGGCGCGTTTGGTGGTTAGCTTTCTTGTATAGTGAAGGGAATAGAGAACGCATTTTTATACTTTTTTCTGTTGACCTACTCTTACCAAAAGTTGATACAGATCTACAATTTTGGTGTAAACACCAGGAATGGTGCTAGAGTTTGCCCGAGAGAGGGGACGACCTGCTGTACGGGGGACGAGTCTAATGAATTTGGTCTCAAATTTTCGCCAGATTATTATTTATGAACTACAGTTGAATAGCCATCCCTGGTAAAGACCACATGCCACGTCTCATTTATCTTGATTTTGAGTTTTATGATTTATCCTGCACACACACAGGCAAACATAATTCCATTTTTTTGGATTCAGCGAAATATTAAACATGGAGATTCATCAAAGTTTAGTACTATTACAATACTTTTTGACCTATACCTCGTACACGAGAAAGTAGAAGTATACATTTTAAACGGGCATACTTTTGAGCAAAGGTTTTTTTCTCAGTTTTACGCAGATATTTCAAAATGCAAAGACAATTTCAGGCTAAAGAGGAGAACTATGTTTATCTAAACATGAAGACTAATTTCTATAATCGGTAGTTGATATACATAATGAAACGCTAAAAAAATTAAGAAAATTTTTAAATCAAAAGCGAATTTAGCAATGAATTTAAATCTTCAGCAGTCAGTGCCAGATGGAAAGTATTGCGCTATTAAGATTTTACCGTACTGATCCAACGTAAGTTAATTTGTTTTCGTTATTTCCTTTATTCCGTTAACCGTAAGTTTTTAAAAATTGATCATTTTAAAAATATATTATGTATTAATTGAAATTTGTTAATAAAATTTTATAATTTACACTTTTATTTTTAAACTTTTATTTTTATTTTACTTTTTAAAATTTTATAATTTACCATTTAAGCTTCCGACCATTTTATCACGAAGGGTGACAATTTATTTGAATGAAAATAACTTTTTTTTCTCGAACATATTTAATATGAATAACTACCGACTTCTTTTCCCGTAAGCTCTTTCTTCTGCCCTGCCCCCTTTCTGAAGCTGAAATTGCCAAATGTTTTTCTATAATTTATACATCAGAAAACTGCAGGACAAATGTTTAATTTTTTAGAATTAGAATCAGATCTTGGTTTAAGTGAAAACTGTTTCTTTATCTTCTCTCACTCTCATAAAAAAAATCATAATAAACCAAAGATTTGTATAAGACATTTATCCTCATCTAAATTATTTTCATAATTGACTAAAGAGACATTTGCAGTTTTGAATGAAAGATTTCGTTAAAACTTGAAGGCTGCTCGGTAACTGATTTTCAACGTTTATCATTTATGTTTAAATTATAAATTTATAATTCTTTAAAATATGAAATGCCAAGTATGGAAAAAAAAATTTAAAAAAACATAAATTTTGACTTAATGTGCTAAACTGACTGGAAAAGCAGATAATAAACGTTTGAATTATAAAGAATGTTATGATTTTAAAATCCGCTATCAAATTGATAGAGCCAGATAGAGCTGTATTGAAACGAAAGAGCTAAAATTTAGATTGTTTCACTCATATACACGGACAAGTTTTCTGAGCTGTTAAGGTGAAAATGCAAATTCAGTAAAATGAAAACTTATTTTCTGAAAAAAATCGTTTCGAAGTTCCAGATTTTTTTTCTCTTTTAAACAGCAGTACCCTCTTTTGTAATGATACTATTTTGTTTCGAAACCATAAAGAACAAATTGTTTAAAGAATACTCTACATAAATTAGCAAGAAGTTTATCCAGGTAGCTAGCACGAGATTCACTTATATAGTTCTTGTTGCACATTTTCGTATTAAAATAACTGCAATACAACAGTCATAAAAATTCAAACTGTATGATTGTTTAGCTTTTCAACTTAAATTGACCACCATATATGGATAATACAATAGATGCAAACAGAAAATTCATGCAAATTCTTGCAACGGAATATCTTGATACAATCAGTAATTGGCATTCTGGATACAATCAGTAATTTTTATTAGCAAAAATATTTATCTCTATTCTTTATAATTTTGTGATAAGTATACTAGCCAAGTATGATAAATCATTCCAATTAACATAAACTTTTTTTACAAATATGAAAAGAAGATTCAGATTTTTCTCACTGCTCAAGCAAGAAAAATTGCTGAAATTTTATACCTTGGACGTTTTAACCCTTCAACCGGCTGAAACGTAGAAAGTCGCTCTCTGATGACTATTCTAAAACCGGCTCCGCCGCAGAAAGTCGTTCTTTGATTATTACTCTTAAACCGGCTCCGGCGTAGAAAGCTGCTCTCTGTTTATTACCCGAAAACCGGCTCCGAAACATTTACGCTCACCATTTAGCTACAGAGAGGCCGTTTTCAAAGCTTTCAGCTGAAATATTTTTGCCGTTCAAAGGGTTAAGGCCAATTATTGTATAAGCGCTTAATAAACCACTGGGCATTATCTTCTTCATGCTTAAAACTAACTCTTTAAAAAGATTTAGTTCGAGAAACAAAACAGAAATCGGAAATAGTCATTTAAGATATGTGACTTGCAGTTAATCTATCAATTAATAAAATACGGTAAACTTAAATGATCTTTTTGTAACATCTATTAAAAAATCTGGAAACGTTTCTTGACGTAAATTTTCGGTGATAAGGCTTCATTTCATCCCCAACGCGCTTGCTTCCAGGGTCAATGACAAGTACGCTTGCCCTCTCTTATTTTAAATAAATAAGTCTCAACTTTAATTACTTTCATCCTGTATAATATTTAAGTAAGTTGTGGTGGAATTGGCACGGCACTTCACTATGCCACGGAGTGTATTTATACAGTGTCTTGGCATATGAGGAAGCCAGCGCCAAACCTCGAACAAGAATGGCTGAAAAGGATTTCCAACAACCTCGTCTACAGGCAGAAAATTCGTGGGATTTTCAAATTCATGAGCGAAAACAGAGATCTTTTCCGGCCTCCCTAGCCTTCAACTTTCCAACGAGCTGAACTTAGTAGCTCAATTCCCGGACATTTCCCCCTTGAAATAAAAGAAAGGCATAACAACATCTTAAGAAAAGAAGACTATTACGAACTAATAGTGTAAAAGTGAAAATGCCTGTGCTGTACGTAGTGTATATTTTTCCTTCTTTTTGTTTGTTTTGTTTTTCTTAAATACAATTCCCTTGTCTTGCCCATCAAACCGTTCAGTGACCGGTCTGGTCACGGGTACGGGGGTAAGAGACGGCGTTCTGTTCTGTATAATATTTAAGTAAAAACGTTTTTCTTCTTTTTTCCGAGCCCCTACGAAGTTCTGCCTGTGGAAGGAATGATAAAAGCTGTCACATGCAGACAGACACGTACGATTGGGGTCGTCGGCAGAGTCTGCTCAGCTGACGGCATCTGGCACTGACCGCATGTGGGGAGTAGTGGGGGAGAAGGGAGCGGACTCACACGACTCTTCGGAGGAGGTCTTGCTGAGCGAGGTGTAGATGTAGTCCTTCCGAGATGAGTCCCGCAGGCGCATGTTGGTCTTGCACGCCTTGTAGACGCGGGGCATCGTCGAGCTGCTGCTCACTAGAAACAAAAGAGACAAGGATATAGGATTATAGGTTATATGTGGATATAGGTTATAGGTGGATACCCAGATAGCAATTTTAATTTGCAGCAGACTTGCATTGCAAATCTGCAAGCTTTCTGCAAATTTGTCACGATAAGTGTGCAAGTGTGAAACAAGCTTGCAGCAAGTTAACGCAAGCCTCGAAGTCACCATAGGACGAACTTGCAGTAAGCTTGCATTGCAAACTATAGCAAAAACAGAGTACGAACACAACCCGGGATAGAACTCGCGACCTACCGCTTGCTAGCCTGACGCCCTAACCATTCAGCCAGCTAGACTCCGAGAGGAGAAGATAGATTGCGCTAATACATCGCGCATACGATTTATTTAAAACTCTTTTTCTCGAATTCATTAATTTTTTAAATTTTGAGTTGAGAATATGATTTGTTTGACGTTTTGCTAGTAGAATAAATTATGAAATTGGTGTTCAAAAGTAATTACTTTTAAAATGGGACAAAATGTAAGTTATTATTTTTCAACAAACATTGACTGCTTTTTCGGTTTAATTTTGTTTAAAAAAGCTAAAATTTCAACATTCAGAAAAAGGCGATACAGTTTTCTTTAAAGTGCGAATGCTATATTTAATAAAAAGATGGAAAATGTTTCACATTTTTTTATAAAAAAGTTAGTTTTCTTACAAATTATCATTGATTTATTGAATTAATAAAAAGAAGGACGGTCTAAGATGCTATTAAAAATCGGATGTTTTTTTAAAACAGAGACAAAGATAATTATCTCTTTGTGCTATCTTTGCATCACGCTTGTTTTGGAAATTTGCTGCAATTGTGCTGCTGTGGCGCTATTTGTCACGGCAAAAATTGTAGCAAATGGGTTTTGCAAGAGAGGGTGGCGCTAGTTATCACGGTGAACTTGCCAAAGTTCGCTTCAAGTTTGACGCGTCAAATTTGCTATGACAAGGCAATATCAAGTCAAAATCAAACTTGCTGCAAACTTACGTGATATCTGTGTATAGGTGCCGATCAGTGGCGAATCCAGGGGAGGGGCTATCGGGCCGCAGCCACCCCCAGAGCTGAACCAAAATTTTTGATTTAATTTAAAATCATTACAACTGTTTGATCTTAATTTTCATTTAAAAAGAATAGTAATAAAATCGTGACAACATTGCTTTCTGCCTTGACAGGCTCGAAAATTTTCCTACTTTTCTAGTCATTCCTCTTGCACTTGCAGAGTTGGCGCGGTCGGAAACATTTTTTGGCCAGCTATTTCATTGTATTTTGTATTAAATTATCGAAAGTATTGTAGTGTTCTTTATTGTTCTTATTGTCAGGAGAGGAAAGCCTGGAAAGTTCAAGTGTTTTGGTTTACATAAGCCATGAGGTTTGACATTCGTCACTACGATACAAATTTTTTATTATCTCAGCCCCCTCCCCCAGAACCGAATCCTGGATTCGCCACTGGTTCCGATAGGTAGATTCACTGTGAATCCACCTATCGGAAATTTTGCAACTATAGAGGGTGTCTGAAATGTATCTTTACAACTTGAAACATTAATAGCTTCAAAACTATACTGGGCAATGACAAAAGGTTTTCAACATGTGACAAGTTAACTCGTAAAGTTTGTAGTTTTCCAGTAGACGCAGATTTGACGAAAAATGCGGACGCCACAGGACACTTTCAAATCCAGGATTTGGGTCTGGGGGCTGAGGTCAAACATTTTGTATCATCGTGGCAAGTTTCTGAAGCCTCATGGCTTATGTAAATCAAAACACTTGAACTTTATAGACTTTACTCGCCTGACAACAAAAATCATAAAGAACACGACAGTACTTTCGATAATTTAATAAAAATAGAATGAAATAATTAACCAAACAGTATTTTCTACCGCGTGAACGTACAAATACGAGTGGAATGACTACAAAAGTGGAGAAATTTTCGAGTCTGTCAAGCGAGCAAGAATTGCTGTCACGTTTTTCATTTATTTATTTATACAATTATTTTTTGAAAAAAAGGGAGATTAAGAACAAACAGTTACAGTGATTTTAAATAAAATCAAAATTTATGGTTTAGCTCTGGGGGGCTGCAGCCCGATAGCCCCCCCCCCCCGAATTCGCCACAGGAGAAAGTTCAGTGCGTAGATTGGTCCATAGAGACAAAGTCCGATGCTCAAATGCAACGGAACTTTGGGACACAGTATCCAAGGGAACCACCGGCTCGACAAACTATTCGGGCTTGGTGTATGTCATTTATGGAAACAGGTAGTGTTCGCCATAAATAGAAGGCGGGTTACCCATCTGTTTCAGACGCTAACGTTGCATTTGAGTATCGGACTTTGTCTCTATGAACCGGGCTATACACTGAACTTTCTCCTGTGGCGTCACATTTTTCTTCATATCTGCGTCTACTGGGAAACAGATGAACTTTATGAGTTAACTTGTCACATATTGAAAACGGTTTGTTATTACCTAGTATAGTTTTGAATTTATTAAATACTAAAGTTGTAAAGATACATTTTGGATACCCTGTATTTGTGTTCATTTTTATCACAAGGTTCATCTTTCCGACAGAGTGGAAATAAAGTAATTTCACAAAGAGATTGCCAAAATACTTACTGGAAAGATACTTTTGTCGATTTAATATGTTAAATATAAGGCCTCATGTGTTTCGTGAAAAATCCCAACCAGTCTGATAGGTCAGGATGAATCCGCAAATACAGAGCGGGCATAAATTAGTCAGTAATAATTTGCGAAATATTATCTGAAAGGAACCAGTTCAGATGCAGATTAGTAGTATTGTAATCAAGTTTGCGAACAGAAAAATCTAGGTCGATCTGTTTCAAGTCCACATTTTAGTCAGATGTAGTTCATGAATGTTTATTATCATTTTTTCATTCTTTGTTATGTCTGATGAGGACATAACATTGCGTTGGAAAAGCAGAAACAGTTGCCTGTGGTTTCACGAAACTCATTCTGCTGAGCGAGTGCAACATAACTTTTTTCAAGGATACCAGAAAAGTGCCGTGAAAACAGATACTAATGCACTGCACTGATTGACTTGAAGATGGACACAAAAATATGAAATGAACTGTTTTATCTATGAGAATTTTCAGAATAAAAAAGGGCGGCCACTTCTTTGAAAATGTGTGGGTGTGTGTGAAGCATTTGTGAGACGGTATTCTTTGTGTGTTTCACTATTTTACAATCATGTGTACTCTCATATTTCGTTGCTTAACTACACGATATTGTGCTGCTGTATGCTAGCGAAACTTCGACATTAAACGTAGAAGTCCAGCGAGCTCTGGAAACTTTTGAAAGAAAAGTGTTAAGAACTATATTCGGGCCTGTACAAGAACTCTGGAGAACCAGATACAATTTTGAACTTTATAGACTTTACAAAGAGCCTCAAGTTACACAAATCATCCGAAGTAACAGACTGAGATGGCTCGGCCATGTCTGGAGAACCCCCGAAAATAACCCGACTAGTTTGCACACTTTCAAGAATCCCGGGGGAGCCCGTGCCCGGGGAAGACCTTCAACAATATGGCTGGACGATACAGAAAATGACATCAAAATTTTGAAAATAAAAAACCGGCGAAGAGTTCCTTTGGATCGTCTGAGTTGGAAGAAGCGTGCTGTCGAGGCAGCTAAGACCTGCAACAGGTTGTTACGCTCTTAAAGAAGAACTACACGATATGAACCATTCTATTTGTTCAATTAATATTTGTTCATCATGTTTAAATTAGACTCGGCATTTATCCGACTCGCCTTATTCCTGATTTCTAACAGCCTCTAAAGACAAAGTCTTGAAATGAGAGAAAGTTTCAACTGAAAGAACTCATTACTAACTTTACCCAATTATCACTAACTTTTACTTGCCCTTTTTTCATCTTTACCCTAATCTCCATAATAAAAGTTTGAACTAAAATGTAGTGCATTAAAAAATTTTTGCATACAGTTCAGGAAAATTTTTCCGCGTGATATAACAAGGCGGCTAAGATATTTGTGTCTTAGTACTTTCTGCAGAATAGTCAGTGAAATGAAATTGTTGACGAAAATAGTTTAGCTATCTTGAATATTTCAGTTTCTTAAATATGTAGTTGAAAGGAAAAGCAACAATATGTTTAAAATTTTACAAAAATTCTAACGAAATGGCACGTTTTTCATTGTGTCATTCTAGGATACTGGAATTGCAACAAGGAAAAGATCTAACGAATCTGGAAAATTGTAAAGTACCCAAATTAAGTGAATATCCAGAATGACAAATCAGTATAAACCACAAAGTACTTTCTACTTGAACGATACTTTTAGGAATCACACTCAGAAACAGTATCAAGAAGGTCTTTAAAATAAAGACTATTTAATGGCATATTTTGAAAAATGTGTACATTGTGCGCAAATAATGTGACTCAAACTCATACACAGATAAGAAAACGAAGAGAAGAAACAAAATATTGAGAATAAATTTAAACGGAGAAACCATAGAATTTATGTTGGACAGAAGCCTGGCGCTTAAACAACAAATTAAACAGATGCAAAAACTTCCCTCATCTAAACTTCTAAATGGTTTGGATTGATGCCAGATGAAAATGGATAAAACCTACATTTCCTGGACAAATGCTGTCACTGTAGCGAAGGACAGCCAAACTTTTGTGTTCAAAACTTTTGAAAGTTTCTCGTAAGAAATGAGCACTAGCCTTTTTAACAAACCGAAATTCTGTCCATGGCGCTTTGATAGAAAATATATGCTCAAGAAAGGTTTCCGATTTCAACTTTTCTTAAAAGTGATCATCCAAATTCGATTCCAGCCAGTGCACTAACAACTACGCCCAGTTTTAGTGAGATATTTGCTCTGAATAATTAGTATAATTTACGACTAATTTTTTGAGCAGATGAATGCATTAGAAAAGAGGAACTCTCGATTATCCGGGTTAATCACCGGGAGGGATCGCACGGGCAATAGAAAAACACGGATAATCCGAAAACTCCTTTTTATTAAAGAAAAAATCAACATCAGTACAAAAATATAAAAATTACTTACATTTGCATGCTGTATAACATCAAACTACGAATTTTCCTTTTAACATTTACTGCATTAAAAAATCGGCAATTCTCTTTGTTCATCTCTTGTCGTATTTAGACACACATTTTACGAACAGCAGTAATGTCACAGCAATCAAATCCGCTTTGTTCCATATAATCTAACAAAGTTTCCACAGATTGTAGAACAGCAGAATGAGAAATTGTATTTCTCTCATTTAGTACATCTTCTGCATCAGTACTAGCTGATTCTCCATTATCAAATTTTTGAAGGATTTCTAATTTTTGTTCAAAATTAAAAACTTTTCGTTTTCGTTTCATACCACTCATTTTCACCAGTAAAAAATTTCACTCTACTAACTGACCATAAACAAGACGCAAAAACTAAAGGAACACGTGCGAAAGTGAAAGAGGACGAAAAAGTTCGTACGAGAAGCGTGTTCGTACGAGAAATGAACTAGCAGGAAGTGGACGCTTCATTTCTCGGAAAATTAGGGGTTGAACTGGTAGAGATTGCATGTGGAGGAAGAAAGAATCTATTCTTTAGCCTCCGCCGTCACGGCTCACTAGTTTCACGGAATGAATCTCTCGATCGAACATCAACATCGATTTCACATGCATGATAAGCATGAAAATGTTTCTCTTTAAATTTTTTTGTGAGTCCGGAATGAGCATGGATAAACCGTAAACCGGATAATCCGCGCACGGATAATAGAGAGCATACTGTAATTAGATTCTGTGATTGCATGCATGTATGAAAACAAATTTGGAAAGTGATTAAGAGATTAATATTTGGTTCTAAGCACCATAATAAAGGAAGAGAAAAAGAAGCTCCGTTGACACTTCATTATTAAATAATACATTTTAGTCAAAATTTCAGAAATTTCATCAAGAATAACAGACATGTTTGTCAGAGTGTTATTAGGTATATTTTATGTGCAGTTTGAAAGTAATGCAGTAAGTTTTCTCGTAAGAAGTGCGGTGCATGTTGTAATATCTGAAACTATAACAGGAAATATAAATACAGGGGTAATTACTAAGAGGTTCATTTCATTTAAGTTAGTAAATCATAGAACAAAAGCTAAATGAGAACTTTTACAGAGCTCAAGAATTTAATACAATTATAATTTTTGGATTCATAATAAATTCTAAAATATTAATGCATTTATGTATTATTTCAAAAATTAATAAAATTGTATAGCATTTCATAAAAAAATTCTGGTTAGAAAAATTTACGATTTCGATTTCTTCAATTGTAAGAAGATGCAAACTGTGATTATCGTAAGAACTGTCTGAAACATTCAGAGAAAAAAAGATTTGGGTTTCGTTGGGGTGAGAGGCTATTTCCCTTACTTTTCCTGGGTTGTTGCGTTTTCTTGTTGGCGTCCTTTGGGGCGCTGCTCTTGTTATTGTTGTTGTTGTTATTCTTGGGCTCTCTGGCTATCCGGGGTTCTTTCTTCTCTCGGCCGCTCTCCTTGACGATCGAGGTGGATGTGGTGGAAGCCCTGCGGTGGGCCGGACCTCGGTTGCCGGACAACCAGCGGTGCCTGTGACTCTCTTCCGGCTTCATTCGCTTCTCGGGGTCCCATCTGAGAAAAAGGGGAATAGAAGCTTGAGTTTATATTTCTGTAGCATGTTTATCCCGTCTGAGAAAAAGGGAAATAGAAACTTGAGTTTATATTTCTGTAGCATGTTTATCCCATCTGAGAGAAAGGGAAATAGAAGCTTGAGTTTATATTTCTGTAGCATGTTTATCCCATATGAGAGAAAGGGAAATAGAAGTTTGAGTTTATAATTCTGTAGTATGTTTATCCCATCTGAGAGAAAGGGAAATAGAAACTTGAGTTTGTAATTCTGTAGCATGTTTATCTGTACTAATAATAAAGGAGAATGTGTCCGTGTGTTGGTCCTCTACAGGACAGACCGCTAGGCATTGAGCTACGAGATTTGGCACAAACATACTTTGAAGTGTGGGAATGTGCACATTGGAGCCCTTTTTACGAAATTAAAATTAGGCGTTTTTCTTTAATATCTTCCGAAAATATTACATCACAAAAATTATTTTTACGCCGTCTGAAAGTGCAAAAATTCACCTTTCCAATTATATCAATTTAATTTCCGTACACTGTTCTCTCGAATTTTAATAAATTTTTAAAAAGTTTTTTGGCAATATTTACAACAATATTTTTCGGTGTTACAATGCAACTCGAACCGTTTTCATCGTTTAAATAAATATTTAATTGCATATTTCCCTTTCATTGTTGTAATCTGAGAACGGATATATACATTTTGCTTCCATATTTTATTTCATCAAGATTTTTGTGAAATCTGTAAACCAAGCTCTCCCAGATATTGCTTTGCTTACAATTAGAAATATATCCATTAAGCTGAATGGTTATGATTGCAGTTTTCATTCTTTTCTCAGCATATTTTAATCCAGCTATAAAATGTGCTGCGTCATTTTAATGTTGAAACCAAATGCATATTTTGCAAGAGGAATAAGAAAGTGAAGATAGTGCCGACAACGTGGAATTAGAGGTTACATGACAAGGGAAAAATCAAAATTCTTTTACATCGAAAATTTACCACGAAGTTACCCATAGGCTCGATTTTTTCATCATCGAAAAATTCACAACATTAGTTTCAATGGTATTGGTATGACCATCCAACCGTGCTTTCTCTAATTTTAAAAAGAAAATTCATATACGTTTTTCAACATAATTCGTAACAAAACTATTTATGTTAATGAAATCGAAACTATTTTCATTATTTCAGTTAACACTTAATCAAACATATTTCCACTGTTAAATTTAGATGTGATAAAGTAAAGTTTCCTTTACTTTCTGGTATTAAAGTGAAGATAAGTGTTTTTTACTTTCAATGTAAGTTTCTGAAAGTAACCGTTGTATTTCTCTCTAAATGAGAAATAATAATATTATCTTGCGGAGTCTTATTACTTAGCAAAATTTTTATTTATTTTTTTATATTTTGTTATTTATCTGTCTTGATCGCAAATTTTTGTACTTAGTTTTACCATTAAATTTTTGTTTCAATTTCCTCTGATTTACCAAAAAACATGTTCTTTAGTCGATTGTAAGATGTAAGTTGATGCATAAATTTCTCTTTAATCTTTCACTCAGAAGCAATTTTCTTCTCACGGGCATATGAACAATCATTATGGTTAATATTCACTGTCTCCTTTATTTTTAAGGCATGATTCAACCTACATAAAACATTTTTGAATTAACAAAATAACTTTCTAACATATTTCGATTATTATGGATAATACAAGCAGAATTATCATCCAACACTGAAAAAGAGGATGAAACGTAGAAAATATATATCTTCTAGCTACTTGTTAGGATTGTTAAAATTTCCAGGTGGATGGAAGGACTCGTCTGCTTTTCATTTTATTTCTTGAATTTGCTTTTGCGTGCAAATAAAGTAATTACTTTATCATTTATAATCATGTCACACTACATTACAGTCATCTTTGTGTGTGATTCAGAAACTTAATTGTGATTAAATCCAAAAATAATAAATAGATAAATAAAATAAAATACTTCATTGACAGGGTGACAGAGTGGTTGTCGAAATGGATGTAAGAGGAAGGTGAACATTGAGAAAATTAGCTATTTTAATCTGTTAACAGAGTGTTAACAAAGCTGAGAAACGGGGGAAAGAGGAGTCTTACTGTAGGCATCATTGACAGGGTGACAGAGTGGTTGTCGAAATGGATGTAAGAGGAAGGTGAACATTGAGAAAATTAGCTATTTTAAATTGGTAACAAAGCTGTGGAACTGGAGAAAGAGGAGTCTTACTGTAGGCATCATTGACAGGGTGACAAAGTGGTTGTCTAAATGGGTGCAAGAGGGAAAGTGAGCAATGAGAAATCATGCTACTTTAATTTGTTAACAAAACTCTGAGAAAGAGAGACCATAGAAGCGGAAGGAGTCTTACTGTAGGCATCCTGTGAGGAAATTGACGAAATCCTCGTCGTTGCAGCCCAGAACAATGCCTAGGGTCTTCGAGCAAGGCTTCCGCTTCTTGCCTTTGCTGTTGGTGAGTGTGCGAGGAACACCTTTGGAATCTGGAGGAAAGAAAAGGAATAATTTAGGATTTCTTCAGTTAGAAAAAGAATGCACAACGCCGTCCCATCCCATCAACCCTTGACTATTTCGGTCACTGAACGGCTTGATAAGCACGACACGGAAATTTTATTTTTTTCAAGGTATATCCAGATATTTACAACGACATTACAGATAAAAATAAGTATTTACAGATAAATGTATAAAATTACTATATAAGACAGTTCTATACATTTCTTGTTCAGGCATATTTTGGTTAAATTTTCTTTTACCTGTAAGTAGAGCAATACAGAGTGCCCGAGTCAAAAGTAATGCTTATACTGAGAGAATCACACATGATTAGTAGCAAATTCTATTTGCTTGAAAGAGGGAACTCATTTTTTGTAGGTTAATGAATCTCTTTGTGATCCTATTAGTAGTAGTGCAGATGCCTAGTAAATCTTGAAACTTAGAAACATTTTCGGTGTTATTAGAAATTGGATTAGAAAAGAAAGTCCGTCTGTTTGACTTCCACACTCTCCGGACATAACGCTATTTAAATTTTTTGCTCGAGGTTTCATTAAATTGATTGCTTCTCAGATAAATAGTTTTTAATTTGAATGATTGAAATAGTAAAAGAGGTTAATTTCATCTTGCAAAATAGTAAGAGATTGGTTACCATGTAAACATCTGTAGAGTTCACACTGATCACGCTCACGATGATTTTTAGTTACCTGCAAAGAAATCCGAGGAGTTGCTTTCTTTAATACGACTGGAATTTATAACTAATCCTATGTGGTTCTTTCATTGAACTACACCGTTGTTTGTGGATACGTTTAGCCCGGAACTCTGCATTAGTTATTTTTTATGATAAGTGAAAATTTGTTTTATGAATCAATTTAAGTAAATCAAACTTTATTTCTTTGGATAGTTTTATGTTTATAAGCAGCATCTGAAATGCGATACACGATAAAGGCAACAAGAACAAGCCAGTGGAAAAGGAATATTGGTCAGTCAGGATAGCAAAATCATTGTATGGATAATTTACCATAGATTCCGAGCAAAATATTCCAATTTATCAAACTTGCATACTTCAAGAATATACTTTTCTGCATCGAATTTTCTATTCTTTTCCACAGCTGATACTCTCAGTATGAGCTCTTTACGCAATTGTTCAAGATTCATAAGAATGTAATCTTGATCATTTTATCGGCATCTCTGGAAAAGAAAGGGCCGTGGTGGCCTTGCGGAGGAATTTTGGCTTCGTGACTGGAAGGATAGCGGATTCGAGACTATTCCAGGGAAGAGACGCCTTGTATCCCAGGTAGCACAACATGTTTCACGATATTGTACAATATTGTTCGATATTATATAATATTATATGTATTATATGATATTATACAATATTACGAATGTTGTTCAATATCGTACAATATTGTACAATATCTTTGTGCTGTTGGAGATTCGAACCTGGCTCACATTAAACTTGTCGATAGTCAAATTT
>BGPR01026850.1:0-21197 GCA_013235015.1 Araneus ventricosus | reverse complement strand
AAGATTCAGTTTATTATAAATTGTATGAGATTTTCTTTAGTATAAAAACTGCGTAACTATTTTTATTAAAGCTAATTTAAAGAAACATGCATACCGAAAACGACAAGAAATAAATATTTCTTTGTACAATAAAACCTGCGTGTAACGATATTGCAGGGACCTAGAAAAAAATATTGTCATAGACAGGTCATCATTACAGGCAGTTGGAGCATTTTTGTAGCCATTGTTGTATATGTGTATATACCAATGTATGTGTGTATGCTTTTTTCTTTATATGTCTGGATTGGTTTCATTCCCTAGAAAAAATTCCCGTTTCTGCCTCTTTCGTTTTGTTTTTCGAATATAGATGGAGCCATGGGACTAGTATTTTCTTTAATAACTCCTTCTTCTTGTTGAAAATTAGCGTGGGTTTGTGATCACATAAAGTTTTTTTTCTCATATCTTAACTATGGGCATAGGGTATGTTTTTTATTTATGAAGGCTGTTTTAATATAGCCATATGGCTAATATGTTTAATCTATCATATTAGCGTTTTGATGTATGTTTTTTTCTCTCTCTTTTGAAAATTTGCTTGTTGATGTTGAGATCTACATTGTCCTTTGTTTGGGAAAATTTTCGGGCTATGAGAAGCTATGCTTGGCGTAAGGCTAGCTTCTTACAGAAAAAAATCCCCAATTATTATTTTGAAGCCATTTCAAATAGTTCGTAGCCCTTGAAAAAGTGGACTACAATGGATTCCTTGTTTGTTTTTGGTTATTTTCGTTTAACTCTGAGTTTATTTTTATTTTTTTTGGCTTTCTATGTATGATCTTGATTTCCATCGTTCTCTGTTCTTTGTTTTGCTGCTGCAATTGCGCGCTACTTAAACATTATATTCATTTTTTCTAATTTTTTCTAAATTTCACTCTATAAATTGTATTGTTTATAAATAAAAATATTTTTGTTTTTCATGTGTTCTAGCATTATTTTTTAGTTAAAATTCTTTTAAAATTTATTCTATTTTTTCTATTGATTGTTTTTAAGCTCTATGTACTAATATACTACATAATTTTATTGCGCTTATTCATTCATCTTACAAAAACACTCTGATATGAAATTGTATTTTATGAACTTTAAATTCGTTAAATTTTCGTTAAGAACTTCAAAGGGAATATTTTATTTAACATCTTTTATTAACAATAGCAACAACAATAGCTCTCAACATCAATATTGATCTCCCTAAATCTTGCCTTAAAGAAATCTCAAAAAGTGTTCCCTTGAAATCTGACAGGATAGATGGAACCTTTCGGAAACGGGACGGCGAACCTTTATTTTCGTACCTCAAGTCAATATTAGTCGAGCCTCATTCAACTCAAGAACCAATCAATTCATCACAGGACATGGACCGTTCGTGACCTATCTTCAAAGGTTCGGTTTAAGTTCACACGATCGATGTGTTTGCGGTGCTAAAGGTGATCCAAACCACTACGCAACTGTCTGCCCAGTGACAAAACCCTTTCATTTCACGAAGCCCAGTGCTGAAATTCTTTCGACGTGGTGTAAAAATATTGTCAAAGAGAAAAGATCCCTGGCATTACTCATGAATATTATGAAGATGCTTCATGAACGAAGGCATCATATCATCAAGGATTAAGAAAAACTTTTCTCGCTTCCACCAGCCATGAAGACTTTCATTTCAGACTGCTTCCGTTTACTTTTTGTATTTGTTGTTTTAATTTTTTCTCCTTTTCTTTTGTTTTTCATCCTTACGCTGAGAGAGTTTTTGTATTTTTTTCTGTTCCCTCCCAGCTAAAAAAAAATCTGTAAAATATCCTTTCAAAAAATGTGCAGAAAATCTGAATTTGGAACATGTTTTCTTCAGATTTTCTGCAGAAAAAAAATGTAGAATATCTGAAGAAAAATATGTTCCAAATACCTTCAGGTTTTCGGAAGATTTTTCTGGAGTCAAGGCTTAATTATAGTCAGGTTTCCTTAAACCCGCGTTATGTTTTCTCTTACTCTAAAAGGACCTAATTCATTAATCGAATATGCCAACTAAATAAGGAATGCAAAAACAGAACAATTACCAACGCCATAAATGTATCTACTCTAATTTTTATTATCAAAAAACAACTTTAAATAGTATGGAATTACAACATGTTGCCACAAAAACCATTTACAAATAATAGGTTCAAATTCATAGACGCCCCGGTGGCACAATGGTAAACGATTTGAATCCTTACACGTCCCCCTTAAAGAAGCGCATCCGTCGCCTTAGGGACGATGCAGCTACCTGAAATGAGACTTAAAAAACAAAAAGAGAACAATATACACAATAATCATCATGTATAGCGCAGCCAAGAGCTCCGAAAAAAAAACACGCGATTCTCTCTCCCATATTATAATGACGAAGGCATTCAAATGAACTTAATTTAATCACTATAATTAACTTCACAAACACTTAATACATTATAAAAATAACTCACAAGTTATACTTAAAGGAATTTATATAGAAATAACATTTATTGCTAAAACGGTTGAATTTAAAAACACTTTCTCAATGAGTCTATATACACATATACAAAATCACATTATGTATACCAAAAAAATCACAACTATAATATTATTTAACACACATTGGTATTATTTTAAGGATCTATCGCTAATCTGGATAAGGCATCTGCATTTCCATGCTGGATATCCTTACGATACGATATAGTTAGGTTATATCGCTACAGTGCAAGTGTCCATCTTGATAGTTTTGCTCCATGAGGGGCACTACTAGTTAAATGAGTTAAAGGATTGTAATCCGAAACAACCTGAATTTTACCTCCAAATACCCAAGTATCGAATTTCTTTAATGCCTCCAGGACACAGAAGGCTTCTCTTTCAATAGTTGACCACTTCATCTGGGTAGGGGTGAGTTTCTTACTACAGAATGCAATAGGAAATTCCTTTCCGACATCGTCATGCTGAGCCAAACACACTCCGATTGCGGTTGCTGACGCATCAGTGTACAACCGAAACGGACGACTAACATCTGGAGTGTGCAAAGTCGGCATTCTGATGAGTTCATCTTTGATTTTTACAAAAGCTTCTTCCGCCTCAATTGACCATGGAAGGATATTTGATACCTTTCTTCTGGTGAGATCGGTTAGAGGTAAAACAATTTCTGAGAAATTCGGGATATAATCCCTATAGTAGCTCGCAAGTCCTAGGAAGCTTCTCAGTTCTTTCTCTGTTGATGGCCTAGATAGGTTTCTCAAGACCTCGGTCTTTTCAGGATCAGATGAATGCTGACCGGATCCAACTATATGGCCTAGGAATTTCACTTGATTTTGTCCAAAGGCACACTTTTCTAAGTTAACAGTAAGACCAACCTCTCTCCATTTACGAAAAACACTGTCTACGTGAAGAAGGTGATCACTCCATGATTGCGGTTTGCAAGTTTGGCAAAATTCTCTATCGTCTTTCTTTATTTCTGGCCATAAGAAAGTGTATTTTATCCTTTGCTTTGTTCTCTGCTCTCCTAGGTGTCCAGCCGAAGGGATCTCATGAGCGACCCCAAGAACTTTATCTCTCTTGCATTTCGGCAATACTACCTGCTTCACCTCTTCTCCGCATATATTTTCGGTATGGGTCAGAACTCCATCCTTAATCGCATATGCGTTCCCTTCCGTCCTTGCCATCTCCCAAGCATCCGATAAAGTGGGGTCCGACATTTGTGACTCAATGAATGAGGTTCTGGTCTCCTCGCTATCTTGAGTTGAGCCATCCCGATCAGACTCTGTTGCGATCAGTTCGATAGAAGCTTCTATATCCATAGAAGGAACTTCCAATTCCTCCTTCACTGTGTCGTAGCAATCGAGCTTTGATTCGAATTTATGCATCTGTATGTTTTCCTTCAAAGTTCGAAAGCGGCGGTACTTAGCAGTAGGTCACTCACCAACTTCTTTGAAACTGCGCATGTCACTGGCACCGGTCCATGTACTCCGTCGTCAATATTCATTTCAAAAATTCGAAGTAGTGTAGTTTCCCTCTCCCCGAATGCTGAAGAAATCTCGATATAATCTTCTCCCTCTTATTTTATTCCTGAGGTGAAATCTTCACGAATCACTGAAATCTGCGCTCCAGAATCTATAATTCCTGTCATTGTTCGTGGCCCAAGTTTTACCTGTACAGTTTCGATATCCATCACATTAGCTGCGACTTCAACAGGAACATTTATTTTAGCAGTTAGAACGGTAGATGCATCCTTCTTTTTAGGTTCAGTGGTTGTAATGGCGTTACCCTGAGCCGTTGGGTTTAATTTACCCCTTTGTGGAGCCTTGGAAGGGCAAAAACGTGCTGTGTGGCCCTCTAAACCACAAGAATAGCATGAGAACTTATGCATCTGTTTTGATTTTCCATTCCTCGAAGGATAACCCATATTTCAAGCATTCCAAGTCCCAGTGAATGGTTTGTGTCTAATTGTCCTCTGGTTACTTTCGGTATGCTTTTCTATCGGGTTGAACTGCTGCTTCCGTTTTGTTTCGTATTTGCGATCAGAGTGCACAAGCTCATACTCATCTAATTTGTCAGCAAGTTCTGATGGAGACACAAACCTCGTCCATTCATCCAAGAAATGATCTTTTGCCTCAAAAGGGGCCCGCCTCTTTATCTGATCAGTAATTATCAAGTTTTTCAGTTTCTCAAAACTGTCAATTTTGAGCCCATCGATCCATTCTTGAAAGTAATTCGAAATTTCAAAAGTGAATTCTCGCCTGGATTTCTCCGAATTTTTCTGGTGGTGAAGGAATTTCCTCCTGAATTCTTCTGGGCTCAATTTGAATCTTTTTAACAGTACGCCTTTGATATAGTTATAATTATCAAAGTTCTCTTCAGATTCCCTCGCGATGAGTTGAACAATGTCAGACGGCAACAACATAAGTAGTCCGGAAACCCAGTCCGTAATGTCTATTTGGGCTCTTTTAGCCTGTCTTTCGAACAACGATAGAAACAGCGCTATGTCTCCATTCTTTGGATCAAAATTTGGTACATTTTTAGTCAGCTCATAACACTAGGCCTTCTCATGCTTCGGGTTTGCAGAGCCCTCAGATGTCGTCCGCAACCTTTCCAACTCGATTTCCATCTTTAATCTTTCCATTTCCGCCTCCATTTTTAATCGTTCTGTTCCGTTTCTTTCTGCTCCGCCTGCAATTTAAATCGCTCCTCCCTTTCCGTAACTACAGTCTCTAACATAAATTTGGCATCATCCTCATTATAGTGCTTATTTCCCTGAATCAAACTGACTAAATCAACTTTTGAGAAAGTGGGAGCCGGATTTTCTCCCAAGTCCGTAGCTAAGGATATTAAATCTTCCTTTCTTGTCCGTTTTAAAAATGACATTTTGGTATCCGCAAAGGCCTAAATTTCCGAATCAAGAAAGACCTAACGAGAAGAAAAATAAGGGGGGGGGGCACTCGCCGTGCACGTATAACCCAAGTATTCTATATTACAATATTTACCACAAAGCTTATCAGAATACCGGAAAGTAGTAATTATTCATATATTTCTCGTTTGATAATAACCACACAATTTTATCAAACTCTACAAGGACAACACATATGCATGAAATTTCAATATCAAACAACCCATGTAACTTCTACATTTTAGATAATTACTATGCACTTTCAATTAAAAACTAACTCCCTCAGATCCTTGATATACTATTCTAAAATCACAGTAATACTTAGATTACAATAAACACTCATTAAAACAATAAGTAGCAAAAATATACTAAAAATCTCTTAGAAATCGAATGCAGTAAAAGGAAGTCAATTAAAAACGGTACTTTCATTTCGAATATCTAAAATGATGCACAGTATCATTTACCAACCACTCTTATCTCATTTATCTGTACTGATATACACAATATTGTTCAACAAAATACCTTCGTTTCTAATTATCTAAAATGATGCACATTATTTAATAACTCGTCCTGGTTTTAAATCATTACATCGACACATATATTCGTCAATTAACATAACAATACTCCTACTCTATTGTTATTACTAAATTAAGTTCTAGTTATTCGTCGAAACTATGTTCCAATATTAAAACTATATACCGCAGAGAGAGAGAGAGACAAACTAAACCAACACGGAGCCCCTACCTCGAGTAGATTGATGGCGTCGGTAATCCTACCGACTACGCCAATCAGGTTTCCTTAACCCCGTGTTATGTTTCCTCTTACTCCAAAAGGACCTAATTCATTAATCGAATATACCAACTAAGTAAGGAATGCAAAAACACAACAATTACCAACGCCATCAATGTATCTACTCTAATTTTTATTATCAAAAAACAACTTTAAATAGTATGGAATTACAACATGTTGCCATAAAAACCATTTACAAATAATAGGTTCAAATTCATAGACGCCCCGGCGGCACAATGCTAAACGATTTGAATCCTTACAATTATTAATTTCAATTAATGTAATTATTAATTTCAATTAATTTAATTGATCTAATTTGTAATTCAACTTGCTTGTACGATGTCGATTTAGATTGTGATAAAACTTAAAACTCACCTTGGCCGGGATTCGAACCTGCGTTCATACGGTTGGCAGGAAAGAACGCTAACCGCAAAGCCACACCAGTCTACACGAGATAAGCGTAAAATAATCTATTTGAGTTTTAGCGTCACCGTAGCTCTAGTGAAGCCATTTAGTCGTGTAAAAATCAACCATGGTCAGAATACGGGTTTCAAAGTCGTAGAGATGAGTAATAGATCAAATTAGAAATATTTTTGTTCAATAATTTAGATTCTCTGTTTCAATAAATTCGTTTTCACCTTTTTATATTTCTGATAAGCCTTCTCTCCATCCAAAGGGCGCAAGCTCTACTTTTCCCTTCTTCTTGGAGAAAATAGCTGGTCAGAAATACAGTTGGAAATCTAATTGGAAATTAATTAAATTATGGGGGAAATGTTTAAAATGGTAAAACCTAAAATATTTATTTTAAAGATAAATTTAGAATTCATTTTTTCAGTGGCATATTTAAAAAATTTAGTGCCTGAGACAATTTTCAATTGGGAATTGTTTTCTGCTGATAAAACAAGCATTCCTTTTCTATACAAGTAGATGGTCGATATCACTAATTCAAAGAGGAACTGATGAAACTTCTGTCTGCTGTAAAATTAAACAATAATGATAATTACATTCTAATTTCGTTTCATATCCTTTGGAAAATAAAGCTGCAATAATAGAGAATATGGTGCACAATATGTATTTAGAGAAATGCAGATATTGCAGTTAAATCTTCAAAAAATAAGCAGATTATTGGTCAAGATTAATTATGTTGTTAAAATCTGCTAAATAACTGCAAATTGAATTAAAGACAAAATGCAGATTTTTTGCTGTCTTAAAAAAATCTACAGGATATTTAAGGAAAAAAAATAAAAAGATTTTTTTTGCAGATATTATGCAGATTAAATTGAAGAAAAAAAATGCAGATTTTTTGCTGTCTTACAAAAATTTGCAGAATATTTAGAGAAAAATAGAACAAGAAATTTTTTGCAGATTTTCTGCAGATTAAATTGAAGAAAAAATGCAGATTTTTTCTGTCTTCAAAAAATCTGCAGAAATCTTTAAAAAAAACTTCAAAACAACTTTTTTCTGCAGATTTTTTTAGCTGGCTCCCGGTGGATTAATAATAATTAATAATAAAAATTAACAATAACAGTCTATATAATAAAGAGATGTAAGCATAATTTCATTTCATAATAATGCCAATGTTTAACGCTTCGCCATCGTAGATTCATTGCTTTAACAAATAAAAAACGAACTTCAAGGAACAAGTGGTCACTCCGAAATGCTAATTGCGAATGAATAGGTTCGACAGTGCCCTGTTGAAGCCTGACCCGCGGGAAGATGATCATCCCGTGTCACTATCTCTCTCTTCCCGTGGGTCACAGTCAGAGATAGAGCCATCACACATCTATTCACATTCCTTCCACTTACAATCTCCCTGAGACAACAGGTTCCGGTTTATAGCCCTCTCTCACTGATTTCCATGTTATCTCCCTTTCTGGACCATTGTGTATCGTTCTACAAGGGGGGAAAATAGGTTTGTACTGTACCAGCTTTCTAAAGAGGTAAAATTATCGTTATAGGCAGGTGCATGTTAAAAATGAAAATCGCCGAAGGAAGGTTCAAAACACATTGAATAGATAGGAATTTCAACGGGACAAAGAAAATATCGTTATAGGCAGGTTTATCGTTATACAGAAGTTTCAATATAATATATTTAAACTCCTCTAGACTTATAAAGATAATTACTTTTTATGTTTACATGTTATCACATTTTCCAATAAATTTCCTTTATTATTTTTAAATTATTCAGGAGTTCTTTATTTGAAATAAATTCATAAAGATCAATTACAAAATGTTTCGATTTCAGTCCTCATTATCTGTAAGAAAATTAGTAGATTTTCAGTTTATTTTTCTTTATATCTTCGAACAAAGAAGACACACAACAAAGCAGGGACAGCAAAATTGATGCGTTATTTTAGAAGTATTCTTTTTTACATTCGAATAAGGATGATTAGAAGAATATATGAGAGTGGGAACGAAAAATAATTGTTATAAATTCCTATGAAGTAAAAAAATATATCTATATACAGAATAATTTCAATACAGAATAATTATATAAATCAGAACAGAATATACAGAATAATTTCAAGAATTAAAAAAACAGCTATCCAGACTTCAGACTACTAGACTTTTTTTATAAGAAAGAAATTCGTTTAACTTTCAATGCGCATATAATATCTCACAAATTTCTGAATTAATTTAGAACAGAATGATGAATTTAAAACGAATACATTCTTGAATAAATTTAGTAATGAATACATTTAGTGTCTTTCTTCATTGGAGAAAAATGCACTTTTTTCACTGATACTGTTCCAAACCAACGATTTGCTGCCAATAACACATTCCGGTAAGAGATACAGATCAGAAATCATACCGTTTTTCCTTTTTCAGAGAAGATGACATTGGGATTATGATTTTGAAAGTGAGAGGTATTTAGCAAATCTAAAATGCTTTAGCATAATTGAGGAAATTATGAGTATAAAAGAGCTTGGAAGCAAATGGAGAGTTCACAATTTCCAAAAAACAGTCAACTATCTTTTAAAAGACAATCAAAGCAAAGTTGAAGGTAAGTATGAAAAGTTATTTTTAATAACCATTTATAATACAATTTCTAGTATTATTTATTTTCGAATACTTTTATAGCAAAATGACTAAAATAAAAATTTTAAACGCATAAAAGATTTTATCCTAATTATGTATATTTTTATCCCTACCTTCAAAATTACAACATAACAAAGGATTATACAGTTTCCCTCTATGAGGTTTTTGAATCCGATTCACACTTTATGCTTTGAAGGCTAACTGATATTTTCTGTATCAAAACTGTTTTCTTATTATTATTAAATTGTTTTATACAAAGAAAATATATCAATGCAATATTCGACGGCGAGATTTTGATTTATCAGCGAGTATTAGACCCCTCTGAATCAGAGAAAATCATATTTGGAATTATGTCTGTGTTGAGCATGATCATTAATAAACGCTTGAAGTTAAACGGAAGGAGTTGAGTAAGCTGTTTTTACACCAAACTCTGTTGTCAAAATTTGGGTGAAATAAGTTGATTATGCTGTTTTCACACCAAATTTTGCCGTCAAAATTTGGGTGAAAGAAATTTAGTATGCTGTTTTTACACCAAATTCCAGTGTCAAAATTTAGGTGAAATCCGTCTACGGGAAGATTGTGTGTTTATCCATTTGGGTGCTTGAGTACACGATATCTCAACAAAGGAAACAACATTGATGAAATTGAGAACATAATTTTAATACTGGAATTGAAGATCTAGAAATAATTTTGAACTCAATTTGTTTAAGGGTAGACAATCTATTTATTTATCTGTCCAAGAGTATGTTACTAAGATGAATCAAACACATGACAGATAGATGAAAACTTGGTATGTTATGCTTGCATCAAAATAATAAATTTATATATAAAATTTTGAACCAAATCAATCATTGGGAAGAGTTCCAAATATATTCTCGATTCTCTCTTCAATACTGCAAAGCTAAGAACAAAAATGCGACAAGTATACGAGAATGTTCAGAGAACACTCCCGCATGAACTTTATGTAATTTTGGAACAAGAATATAAAGTGGTCTTGGAAATGCATGCAACTTCAGAATTTCTAGTTCAAAAGACACTTTCATGAGAATGAATTATTGACGACTAAATGTGATGCATGAGAAATATTGGTATTTACAATCTTTGAGTTAACTATTAATTCCCTAATGTAGCTGGGGATTTTTAATATTTCTGTCTAAAACATCATATTATTTTAGCTTTTAACCAGTCTAGTGTTTTGCGCTATCCAATTAGACGAAACTCCTATGTTTTGAGGAGCTCTGTAGTATTGATACTACTACAAGCCCATAGAACAGAGAAGTTAATGTATTACTGGATATTATTGTATCGAGTTATTGCGTCTATGAATGACCTGATTTTTTTATTATATTTTAATCTAGGGGAAAACTGTTAAGAGACAAATACTTATTCCTTTGCAATACTATCTGTTGTAGCGGGCTAAAGTTTTGAAACAACAATTTCTAAGTTGAGTTACCCCTTTAAGAATCGCATTTTCTTTGCTATCTAATAAGATTATCCCTCCTGTTTCGGAAAGGGGCTATCATTTTCATTTATCTAAGAAGGTATAGAATACTTGAGAAGATTATGTAGTCTGTGTAATTTTAGTATCAAATTATAAAGCTAATTAATGATTAAATTTTAGTTTATAAGCCTAAAAATGAGGTAATTCGATGCACATCAATATGACTGGTGCAACGGTTAAGGGGTTAAGAAAAGGTATACAAGCACGTTTCATAATTGATTCCGTATTTCTAAACTGCTCTATTCGCCCTTTACGAACAAATAAATTCATTATGAGTTCTCGGTAGTCTCTATTTCCTTAATAATTAATTTAAAGTACTGCTATTATCTCTATTTTAAATATTATCCACGAAATATATTCAAAAAATATCCCTAAAAAAAGTATATTTTGTGCCTGAAATATTTGTGACTTTCACTAATTTAAAGCATGCATTTTAGAAGTAAATTCCATATTTTAAAAGCATAATTTAATTAGTTTAAAGTAGAAAATAATGTTACAATAATTTGATTTTTAGATGTTTCCTCTAATGTTATTAGCCTGTTTCGCTCTCGCTAGTGGCCAGTTTCTGTATGATGTAAGTATATCGTTATATTAAAAAAATAACTTCTACTTAAAATAAAATAAGATTAACACCGTCTTAAACCTCAAAGCAATAAATTCTGTATAACTATATTTTGGCAAAAAAGATTAAGAATAAAAAAAAATGTTTTTATTTTATTTAAGTTATATTAGAGATTATAAAAGCATCTTTGAAAATAAAAGATATAAATAAATTTTATTTTAATTCATACGATTGTTATGAATTAAAATTTAAATGCCTAAATTTTAAAAATGTATACACAGAAATGCAATTAAATGTATTCCATATGCATGAATTTGTATCTGCTGAGCTACTGCCATTTTAGTGCTAAAAATATTTTTCAATTTCATAATTTTGAATTGGTTCTATCCAATTATTTTTAGCTATAACAGATGATTTTGAAATTTAAGATTTTTCTGCCTGATACTGTCTTGCAATAATTGTTTATATTTATCACTTAGATACATAAGAATTTCTGCTAGTATTGAATTAAAGACTGCTAAATTTTTTCACAATCAGTTAGGGAAACCAAGAGTTATTTATAAATATAAATATATAGTTTGTTACAAAATTTACTTTGTTTGAAATATTTTTGGAATTTGTATTTCAACAGCTTTTTTTCTTAGAAGCAATGGATGCACTTAATCATTTTGTGAGCATTTTTCAAAAATATTAAAGGCACTCGTGTTAAGACAATGCCCATGACTAAATTTTTAACACCTTTCCAAACAGAATAAAATCAATAATAAATGCACCCTTGAATTTTTCGCCTTTACTTTCAAGTCTCTGTGAAAATTCTTTTACTCCTTTTAATTTAATCCAGCTATATAAGTTTCTACTTTTCTATGATCTTAATTCCAGGGTCATTATCATGCTCGTCCTTACCAAGCTGGCTACTACATCAGAGAACCCCATCGTCATCAACACGCCGAAGTGACCCGAGACCACGGTGGAGCCGTTGCAGGTCGATACGGTTACCTGGATGCCAGAGGAATTGGCCGACAAGTGAACTACGTCGCTGACCACGCCGGACTCAGTGCTCGTGTCCACACCAACGAACCAGCAGTGGTCCACAATACCCCTGCCGTCGCTGCTCGAATCGCCTCTGACAGTGTTGCCGCACGCGGTGTTGCTGTAGTTCCTGCCTATAATTCTGTCCTCGGCTACGGCTATGGAGTTAATGGAGATGGTCTAGGATATGACGGATATGGTCTTGGTTATGAATATCCCGTTCTTGGATATGGCTATGGAGGTGCTCTGGGATATACTGGATTCCTCGGAAGCTATGGAGGTGTCCACGTTTAAGATATTTTCACTTCAACAAGAAGAAATTTTCTTGTTGCTCTTCAAAACGAGGGCGCTAGATATTTTCTTAAATTACATAAACATATTTCTTATGCAACATTTGAGACATTTCCTGTTACGTTGCATTTCAAAATTTCCCTTTCTCGATATTTTAATAAATTGATTCTCTCATTAGCAGTTATTTTTCTTATTTATTAAAATCACGTCGATCCATTCACCCATTAGGTATGGAGCGGTTAAACGGCCGACCGAGATATGCTCACACCCAGACCTTAAGAGGCCAGAAATAAACAAGCGAATGAATGCAAAACAGTGCACCCACAGACAGTACCAAACTGCGAATCATTGAATGAACACAAAAATAATCACCATGTTCTTAAAAAAAACCCAGAAGAAATCTAGTTATTAACAAGAACCCGGTGAACAGTTACAGTAAAAAATTCATCGTTTTCAAACAATACATAAAACGGTATATGTATATTACAATAGAATACAAAACCAATACAACCACAAATGAAAAATCCCAATGGTAGTTCTTAAATTTTTTTTATCTTTCTGGGTAAATTCAGATTTATTCCTTACATCAAGTATCTTTACAAACAAAACATAAATTACTTTTAAATTGCTGGCTTTCGCTAGCTTGTTTCTTTAATGTACTGAATGGAAAATTAAACGACAATCCGCTGTACTGATTAGCGTCGTTTTTACCTTTCACAATTACATTTTTTGAAATAAAAACATCTACATACATCAATAAGCTTAGCATTTTAGATACTTTGTACCTTTCTCACAGGGTCTTAATTTTCCGTTAATTGGTGAGGGAATTTAAGTGATTACATTGAACTGAACAGTCAGAGATTGTTCTTTTTAACTCTACAGTAATTAAAAATTAAAACTGTTTACGAGGGAATGCAGATACTGGGCTATATAACAAGATAACAATAGATAAATAATTCGAAGTCCATGTACTAAGACTTGAAATCAACAACTGAAAGTCAGAATGTTAAGCAGTAAAAGTCATGAGAATAATGATTTTTAAAATACAAGTTAACTGGAAGGGAAAATAAGAAAAAAATTAACGATGGGAAAAGAAAATTGAGCTAAGAGTAAAACTATAAAATGCTAAAGTTTAATGAATATATTTCCTAAATGAAAGTAAAGAAAAGTTTTTCTAACAACGAACTTCATACAGAAGAAGACATAAATTCCGAGAAAAGTATTACTTAATTTTAATTTCAGTGATTTTTTATGTTTTAATATTAGTCACAGAGTTCGGGAAAGAAAATTTACCTAAGAGTTAAGCCATAAAATGCTAAAATTTTATGATCTATTTCCTAAATGGAGGTAAAGAAAAGAATTTTAACAATGAATTATATTCAGAAGAAAACACAAATTCTAAGAAAAGTGTTAATTAATTTTTAATTTCAGTGATTTTTTATGTATTAATTTTAGTCACAGAGTTGTTTTCCGCATACAGTTTTAAATATAGAATATTTTAAAGAAATAATAATAATTGCTTGTGAAAAATGGAAAATGAAAAAGTACAGAGCGAACAGTGTTTCTTTTTCTTCTGGAAGTAATATAATATATTTCGTCATTTCGTCTTGTTTTCAATTAATCAATCAAAGATGCAATAAATTAATTTAAATTTAGCCTATTAACACAAGACATTTTACGTTATCTCCACGACGCTGTTTGATATCCTGAAAATATCGCAATTGTCGATATTGTAGGATATCTTGTACTAGTAGAATAGGACACATGGGAAAGTGTTTAGAAAATATTTTCTGAAGCGAATTTTCTGATCGGCAGAACTCAAATCAAAAAGTTGAGAAATTAAGTAATAGAGACGCATAGAAAAAACTTAATCCTCGGTCGGGCGCAATATAAAAACTAACAAGTTCGGGAGCAACTCATCTGGGAGATTAAAAATTAAATTTTAAGCTTAGGCTTAAGGAAAAGCTTAGATAACTGAACTCTTCACTCTTACGAAGCACATACGAGTGAAGAGTGCTTGTTGCTTTTAAATAACATTTTGTATTTCTTTGCAATTTCAACTAACAAATTTTGAAAAAAATTGATCTCGGATACGAAACACCGTTTGAAATCTATCTCACTTCTGATCATACACACCAGAGATATTCAATAGGATGCAGAAGATCACCGTTGGCCATATTTGCACATTTCTTGCCACATTGAAGGTACACTACATCAACTCCAGATTTAGCAGCATTTTAAAAAAATATAATTTGGGGTTTCCCTATGTCTCATCTTTCTGCATACCTGAAATAATAAATACATTTTCCCTCTTTTTTGGCACCTACGACACGAGATACTAAACAATTACTGCCGACAACTTTGCATTTGCGTCCACGAATTGAGTAGGGAATGGATGCTTGTTTTCCCTTTGGGTGCCTTATCAATAACAACCGTTTTCACCGAGAGCCTGCAATTATTTCACACTTTTGAAACAATATATTGTTACGCAAAATAGTCCGGTGTGTATACCGTGAAAACAGTCTAAAAAGCAGGATAACGGAGAATAACACTTTATTCTTGAATATTCCAGAAAACACAAAGCACAGGAAATACGAAGAGCAGCACTTGCACATATTAGCGACACGAGCAAACAGCAAATCAGTTATAATCACAGGAATAGCACTTAGCGTCAAACAGCTGACTAAGTCTCAAGACTCCTGCGAGACGAATTCCGAAGACGTTCAAAGACGATTCTCTCATCTTAGCAACTCTAGGCTTCTATACCTTTCCTGATAGGATGTGACGTCACATAGAATCATCTAGTAAATTCCGTATATCTCCTCCCCTAATAGAGATATTGAGAAAATTCTAGTACTTTTGAGATACCACAATTTGTCACCAAAGTCGCCAAATTTGTCACCAAGTCACCAAAATGGTCGCCAAGTTTGTCGCCAATGTCGGGGGTCGGTGGCTCCATTCCTCTAGTATTCCCATACATATCCCTGTAGAACTATCTTCCTAACCATAAGACTAACATTGCTAGGAAGCAACTTTCCAGGTTCGTAACACTATTGCAAATGACGATCAATGTCATTAAATTAGGGACTGTGACGTAGGTATGCGAACTTTTACAGGTATATAAAAAGAAATATCGAGAAAAATTTTGAAAATTAGAAATCAAAAATGCATGTATGTAATCGTGCGCAAGTCATTTACCAGATTAACCTGCCCCTCACTCACCCCAACACAGCACTGGAGAAAAAAACAACGTTATCCTGGTATGAGTGGTAGGCAGCTAAGAAGCTACTAGAGGCCCCATCCCTTTCTTGGTGAAACCCGAACTTAAGCACAAAAAAGATGTGTGTGCTTCATCTCACAGATTACATGCGCCTGACAGAGGCTTAAATTTAATTTATGAAATTAGATTTAGCAACAGAGAGAGCAACAAATATATGCTTCAGAAAACTGTAAATACTGTAAGTTTTTCGGAAAAAAAGTAACCACAAATTAAATTATGAACGAAGTTTATTAAATACATACAAATGTATATTAAAATTACATATGAAAATACAACATTTCCTATTTTGGTTGAAATACATCAAAAATACTGAACTGCTTTGAAGAATTAATCAGTTTTCGAGCGAAAAGATCCCACAGAAGTTTGAGCTGCCGCTATATTGACTTTAAAGTGTTGTGAAAGCAAAATACATCACGTGCAAAATGCAGCGCAAACTGATATTATGTAGCGATGAAGCGGTTGAGCGACAAAATCAAAGCCGATCAAATGTTCATCAATTGCGACTAAAAATAACTACATTTGGTTGAGAAAGGATGTTTCAAGGCCACTGACCGCACTACCAATATTTACTTACCCAATTTTCGACATTTTTTTTCTTCTTTTTTCTTTTAAAGTCGATTCGAATAACTGGAGATTCGTATAATTAGTCTTCGGACAATTAGAGTTATACTTTGCTTTTATTTTGATAGCTGGATCATAAGTATTTTGCTATCACAGTACTTTGATGAGAATGTTCCTTACTCTGATTATTATATTTAGTAATACAATATCTTGCCGATTTTTCTGAAGCAAATTATTGTAGATTCTGTTTGAAACATTTATGAGAGGATTCCAAACCTTGCACACAATCTTTCTTTCCATTTAAAAGAAAAATCTAAATTCAAATATAAACCAAAACTTTTGGGTGCTTTAGAAACATCAGCAAATTAGCCTTTATTTAGTAATGTAAAAATTCAAAATACGTAATGTTTTATATTTCACAAAGGTACATCACTAGATTGTATCTTAGCCACCTCTATGATATACCTTGGCCAGGGCAATAAAACATATCATTGTCACGCATCAATTTGGTTCAAAACTAAACTATTCAAAAACATTACACAATATTTTCTTAAAAATATGCAAGTAGCTTGTTAGAAACTTTTGTTCATTCAAAAACAAGTTATATATAAAATTATTAGTTAGAGAGTAAAAAATTATTTGGGTTAGAAATAAAGAGATGTTAAACTTTAAAAAAAGTTATAAAAGAAAAATAGCATTGTAACTATAACAGAGAAGAATGCAAACTTTTTATGAATAGAAAAAGTTACAAAAAGGAAACAATATTCGAACTAGGAAAAAAAATTAATTTATAAATTTTATATTCACAAAATGGAACTAAAAATTTGTTTTAGTTATGAAAATAAATTAACGGTGCAGGTAAAACTTTGACAATATCTATAACTTTTATATTGAAAATGTCTTTAAAATTTCAACACTTCCAGCAACTTATGCCAGCATCCGTGTTTCGGTTTCAGCTGAAAATTGATAAGCCGAGATGACCGCTTGTAATGTGATAGTGTTCGAAAAATAATACAAAAAGTTTAAATACTTTTAATTTTGTAAGAAAAAAATATTTTATTCTTCACAATTTTATAAATTTTCAATAAGAATGACTAAGGGTCATATATTTTATTGCAAAATTTCGGTCCTAGAACAAGCAATCGTTCATAAAGGAAGGTACAACATAATGAAAATAATGCTAAAGTGGTTTTGGGTTTCATAATTATTTAAGTTTATTCTCTTTTCTTACTTCTAAATATCAGCCTAACAAGGTTTATATTCTACAGTAGTAACGAATATTAAAACCACGAAATCTGCATTACCTCTCAGAAAACAATTTGTATCAAAGGAATGAAGCAATTTCCTACATTCCTTAATCTATGAGTTATCTTTCGTTTGAATAAAATAAATTTTTATCCATTGCTAATTTCTGAACACCAGAAAAATATATCCAGGACACTTATGAATATGTCTTCCAGCACGCTTAAACAATTTACCTGTGAAGGTATTAACTGACACAATAACATTTGTATTTTTATTGTAATGCCTACAAAAGAGATCTTGACTGTCCGAAATTATGACAAGGCCAAAATCTTGACAAATCAATATCTAAATCCATAATATTAATTAATGCTTTTCAATGGTATTTAATTAATCGCAATTTATGTTAATTAAATACAATTTTAACAAATATTACTGCTAATCTCTAGTTTTAGTCATTAAATCATAAAGAGAATGTTGTTACTGTAAACAATTTCTGGCAGAATAAAATGACAGTTAGAGAATGAAATGAACATATATGAAATTAGTTTTATTATAAAAGAACAAAAATCATTTATACATTTTGTGTCCTTCAGATGGCAAATTTACAGTAACACATTGTGCCCGGAATTAAGAATATATTCCACAACAGCTAGATTATCGACGTAATTCGTATGATTTAGTGATTAAAATAATTAATTAATAGCATTTAATATTAAATTAAAGATAGATTTCAATTAAGCCAAATTGAGCATTTAGATTCAGAAATTGATTTGTAGGGATTTCGATACTGTTGGGTTTTTGTCATTCTGGATTTCGTATCAATCGGGATAATGGCATTTCTAGACAATATACTTTGCTTTGATGCTGTTACGAAAATCGTCCAGTGAGTGTATAGTGAAAGCAGTCCAACAAACTGGATAACTGAAAATGATGCTTTATTTAACGAATAATCCAGAAACTCGAAGTACAGGTATCACGAAAACAACAGCACTTGCACAGATTAGCAAAACAAGCAAAAGGCAAAACACTAATAATAGCAGTGATAGCAGAGACTATAGCGATGAGGGTCTAAGAGCTGACAAACGCGCAATGCGAACAAAGAGATTCAAAGACGTTCGCACTCAAAATACGTTCGAAAACATTCATTAGTCTCAGCAACTCCGGGTATTTATAGTCTTCACGACAAGGCGAGAAGTCATATAGAAATATCTGGAGAAATCCGGAATTAGACTCCTATGATTGAATGGAACTCGATTCCCTCATATTCCAGAACCTTCATTTTGTCACTAAAGTCCTCAAATTTGTCACCAAGCTTGTCGCCAAGACAAAGGGGCATTGACTTCACCTGCCTCCAATAGCTAGTAAGAACCTCTGTAAATATATCTTTCCAACAACAAGACCAACATTGCTGGGAAGCGGCATTCCATGATCGCAACAATACGAATGCATATTATCAAGGATGCAAATCAAAGTCTCAAAGCGAAATGTATTTATCTTACTTTCAACGAATCACCTAGATTAGAGGAGAATACAAATGCATTTGAATCTGAAGATTGTGACAAAAAAAAAGAAAAAAAAATCAGAATTGAATATTATTTGTAGCTATACAAATATATGAAAAATATTTGTAGCTATATAGTTTTCTGATAAAGAACTTGCCAGATATATGTCACAAATTATTTATCTGCAGTAAGAATATTCCAAACAAGTCAGAAAGGCGATTAAAAATAGATAAAATTAAGTTTATTCGCAAAAAATACAATGGATATTTGCGCAAATCCTTCAGAAATTTAAATGCATTGTAGTTAAGCTTGTAATTTGCTGATATAGAAACAAATTCAGAGCGCTGTGAATGCTTCCACAAATTGAATGAAGATTTAAAGTATCTTTAAAAGGGCGATTCTAAGTTAAAACTGAGTCAAGGATTATCTTGGATGATTTTTCACACCGATAACTCAAGCATACAAAATGTTTTAAATAAAACCTTGAATGATCGCGGAGGTTGTAGAAAATAATTTATGGATCATTACAAAATATTCAAAGATTTTCTGTGCGTCGTGAATCAGATATTTAGAAAGCTCCGTAAAATTCTTAAGATTTCTATTCACTTGAATAATTTTTTACTATATATTCTACCTAATGAACTCTAAAATACGTCTCCAAACATGCAAATCAAATAATATATTGAATTGCAGTGTCAAAGTATTTTTTTTTTGTACTGAAACACAATGGATCTAAAATCTTGAATTTCTATATTTGTATATTAAAAATAATCTTCTAAGAATATCCAAATTGCATCCAAAAATTTCAAAAAATATCTTTCCAATGATACTAATTTAACCCTTTACACTCAGTTGCCGCCAATAATGCGTCATTTAACATATGAACTGAATAAGGCTGGAGTGCAAAGGCTTAATAGACTATATATTTTCATCTTTTCGTTTTCCACTTCGAAAATGAAACAGAAAGGTTTGCAATCATTAAAAGATAAATCCTCGAGATGTTGAGGGATATCAACATTTTAGATGTTCTACAATTAAAAAAAAATAACAGTTTTATCATTGTGTCTGTCTGTTTATAAGGAGCTACGTTATCTCCTTGTGTATGTGAACACAGTCGCTGATACATGCAAGGCGATAAATAAATGGAATTTGATACATATCCAGAAGGCTAAAACTATAAATGTGTATCAAATTTTAAACCAAATCCGTCAAAGTGCAGACTGTCTATCGGTCTGTTTTTCTTGGCATGTGAGAACATGATAACATAAAAATGCACATAGCTAGATGAATGAAATTTAATATTTGATCTTTGCACCAAAATTGTTGATATCTATGAAGTTTTCCAGAACACCTTTTAATAGAAAGATGTATTTTTTAATATTCTATTTTCCCCTATGCTATGAAAATCAACAAAACTGTGTTATATTAACATACCTTTTTAAATATGAGCCTTGCAATTCGCATAGAATAAAAGTAGAGCGTAAATTGTTATTATTCAAAATTACACACATATATTTCAATTATATATTTTATCAAATTACTCAAAGTAGTAAATTCATTAAATATACTATTCGGTGCGCGTTGTCATGACTATAATAAAAAATGAATTTAAAAAAATTAGTCTGCCATAAGCCTTGTATATTTGATTTAATTTTAAGATGGCATAGAAATTGCTTTTTTCAGACAACTGTTTTCAAAGTTATCAGAAAACAACAAAATTTCTAACTGAGAAATCATCGTTGACAATCCATCAGTATAGAAGGTAATATCGGATTCTTATGTAATGTTTTTATGGATGCCAGTTTGAATAATTTGAATGCATGCCACCACGGCAACATTATTTTTGAGCACATGTAATAAGCGACGTCCTTCTGTGACAGTATCCGAAAAAGACATGAGAAAAACACTCCCAAATTTTTATATTTTTTGAAATTTTAATTTTAGCAAAGTTTTCCGAATCTGTTTCAAACATTTTTAACAGTACTTTCAGTTTGCGCAGTCGTATCGAA
>BGPR01026849.1:0-18046 GCA_013235015.1 Araneus ventricosus | reverse complement strand
ATAGTGTTCAATATCGTGCAATATTATACAATATTGCGAATATTGTTCAATATCGTAAAATATTTTACAGTATCTTTGTGCTACTACGGTAGGCATGCAGAAACCCTGAATGACCCAGAAGCCACGACAATCAATCGGGCATTGTGACCCTCGCATAGTAGCCCTTATTACGAGCTGTTCATGCGACGACCCCTCAAACAGAGTTACGACTCGTCATTGGCGAGGAGTAATTCAACCCCCACCATTACTATATCCCACCGGGAAGCGAGTCTCAGCTTACTTATACGTAGAAGTGTTCCAGGTTCGAATCCCGATTCCACTGAAGATCCGTCGTGCATTGGGTCTGTTGCACATAAAATCATATGTCGTCCTCGTCATCTGACCGCGGTTCAATATGACTAGGACCATCCCAAAATAGCTCTCGTGTGGCTCTAAAACGGGACTTCAATATAACTAAACTAAGCTAAACTGCTTACTTACACGACAGGTTCTCATTCCCATATTTAAGGTGTCCCATTAATTTTACCAGTTTTCTGGAGAAAGGAAAAGTAACAAACTTTTTTCCATGCCAATTATTTTAACAAGAATAAATCTTATAAATTAATATTACAAACCATTTGTTTATTTTTCCAATTACATAAGAAAATAAAACATTAAACAAGTTATTAAATTCAGCAAGTTTTCACAACATTAAAAAAATTAAATCATTATCAAGGTACAAGAAAAATTCTTTTATTGTCAGATTTTGCAATTACTTTGTAAATATTTGACAAATTCCTTTGAATTAAAACCCAAATAAAAAATATTGTAGTAATATATACGGAATGAGAAGAGTCATTCCACACTCAATGTTAAAAAAATGTTAAAATGTTATCCTCATTTAATTTAATAAATTCATTTAATAAGAAAATATTAAGTAATTAAATTTTTAAATGTAATTGATCTTAGCTAATTATCAACTATCATTATTGAATATCTTGATGCAGTAGTAAAAGATTTAATTACTTTTAAAGATTTAATTACTTTAGATTGTCGTAATAAATTATTAAATTAAATTATTTAAATTCGATAAAAGATTTAACTACTTTTAAAAAAATCTAAAGTAATTGATAAATTCTTCTTCAGATTGGTCAAATGGATTCCATTTATCCCGATAAACCCATTCAACCACAATTAACTTCTTAGAAGCCTCCATTTTAAACGAAAATTTGATAAGTTCTGATATCGAAACAACATTTCTCGCTAGCGAATAGCGTTTACGCCAGGTACAGAGCTGGCGAGAAATCGGAGTCATTTTTTCGATAGACCGAGATCCCAACCGGTTGGAAAAACGGGTACGAGAATCGCACTTGTCGTTAACGGGCGGAAAAAGTGATGTCTCCCAAACCAACCGGGGTACCAGAATAGACCCGTAAATCATACGTATGCGGGCTAAACCTTCTCCCGTTGGTGTGGTGCGGAAGCTTGGTGAGGGGGATGCCAGCTCCGATGGCGTCCTCAACATAGGAACGCGGTTCAAAATTGAGAGGTTCGTACTTCAGTACTTTCTCTTTGCATCCTTCGTGTACGAGAAAATAAAAAGATAATACAACTTTAACAGTTAAATTCTTTGAGAGCTTCTATATTTGTGCCCTTTGACATATTCGTGAGGAAGTTCTTTCTCATAAAATCGATCTTCGGATGTCCGTTTTATTGGATCGTAAATCTAGTACGCCTAGTAGTGTAAACAAAGAAGGCAGTGTCGAACATGTTCGGATAAAAGTAGTTACACGCTGAATAAACTAGATATATTCTATTCTTGTCTGAAACTTATAAAAAAGCGAATGAGTTCTCAAGGTTGATATTTTTATTACTTAGTTCTGCCGTCGTGCAGACGTAAAATATATATATAACTCTAAAGGAAATTTAAATAACTTAGAGTAAAAAAAAAATAGTAGATATATGCCCTGAAATTTTAAATAATCGATGTAAACTCCTTTTAATGTGGAAATATGCTGAAAACTTCCCTACTTTTACACTTCTGGAAAAATATCTTCATATTTAAGAGAAAGAGTGAAAGTTTATTTCCGTTTTTTCCCGAAAAATAGTGTTTTTGTGTTTATTATAAACTAGAAACTCGCCCGTCATGGTATGACGAGTGCAAATTGCTTCTTCAATCGAGAGATTTCCCGTCAAATATATATATATATATATATATATATATATGAGAGAAATGTTTAACATTGATTTAATGATCGAAAACAAATAAAATAAAGATATGTTTTGTGACAGGAAATATTTTTTATTTTCATATTTCTTTATTCAAAAAAACCTCTTGGTAAACAACATTCCGTGTGAAGTAATTTTCGTTGTTTAACAATTTTATTATAATTCAATAATTATGAAATTCTCATCTTGTCAAACGTAAGTCAAAAGTTAAAATTTTAAAGAAATTCTTTTTCGAAATTCTAATCAAAACGAAGCGCTTCTCTGCTTGTCGAACGCTGCCAAAAAATATTATCAAATGATATCATCACGATTGCAATAAATAATCAGATGCATCGTGGCGTCCAAACTATATCACGCGCATGATATACCACTGACGAAATTTACCACTTTCTATTAAAAAACGGAAATTAATTTGAAATATATGATTAATATAATTTAAAATTTCTCGGGAACTATTGATCATAGCGAGAAACATTTTATATCAATCGATAGAAAATTTTATTTCACTATTTTAGAGCTATTAAATTTGAAACTAGAACGCCAATTACTCTTTTCAATTTAAAATTATTGAAATTTACGTTATCTAGCAATGAAATAATGCTGTTTAACGTCTCGTAGTGCTATGGCGCGAGTTTTATTGTTGGTGACGTCAGAGCTTTACCGAGAGACAGATCTGGGCCCTCATATTAGTAATGTTAAATACTGCACGATTTTACTGGTGCTATGTCACATTCACCGGGTTAGTGAATTGCTTCTGTTTTCAAATTAATTGCTTGGGTATAGAATAATAATATTTTAAAATTTCAAAAATTGATCTTATTTGTTTCCTTTATTGGGAAAAGCTTTTTAATGTATCATAATGTTTACTTAAATAATTCTAAATGCGATTCTAATGAACTACTGATAAGTAGTTATCATATATGAAAGAAATTCAGTTTGAAACACATTGTAGTTGTAAAGTTATAAACATAATTATAATATAAAACGACAATTGTTTAATTTCACGGAACTTTCTGTGCTGTCAACTTCAGTAGTAATTAATCATAATTGTGATAATTTATTAATTATTATTTATTAATTTCTCCCTTTTAGGCTTGACAACATGCAAGGACATCGGACTAAGCAAAGCCATGGAGCAAGTCGTCATATCACTATTCAAATCCGTCTACCCGAATGGTATAATAGATCTCCTAAGTATAGACTGGTTCCTCGAATGCCTGGTGAGGAATACCGTCATAACTCTCAGCCACAAAGTCGAGACTTGCAGAATGGGTGATACGAAGGACAATACAAAGGTCCTCAGCTGGGGTGAGTATTACAATTATTCCTCACTGAAGCCGGATATTATTATACTAACCTCCCGTTTTGAAGCAATACGAGGGCTATTTTGGTACGGACCTCGTAATTCCGAACCACGGCCAGATGACGAGGACGACACCTGAGCTGGCACCCCCTCTCCAAACTTCCACGCCACACCAAATTTTAGTCAGAGAAACGGCAGCAGTTGGCTCAAACTTTCTTTCTCTCTGCGAAACGGCCCCTGGGTTTGAGGAACGTAGACTTACTTACCTTACTCAACTGTGACTAAAGTTGTTCTATGTGATTAAAGTTGTTCTATGTGACTAAAGTTGTTCTATGTGACTAAAGTTGTTCTATGTGACTAAAGTAGCTCTATGTGACTTTGACCTATACTCTATTCATTTCTCTGTTAAATGAAACTAAAACCAACTCAACTCAATTAAATCGATGGAAAGGACAGCTCAATTAAATCTACAGTTGTTCATAATAATTAATTAAGGACAGTTAATTAATCGATTACTCAACTGTGACTTTCTGTAACTAAAGCAGTTCTAGGTGACTTTGACCTATGACCTATGCTCTATAACCTTTCTCTGTTAAATGAATTAATCTGAATGATTAATTATTAATCTGTTAAAATCCAGTTAATATACCGCTCACAACCGATGCGTGAGCCCGCATCGGTCGCTGTGACGTCATCAAAATTCGCGGTTTTCACCAACTTTGCAATTCGACTGTGACTAAACCATAATTACGAATTCTAAAATTCTTTTTGCAATTTTCAGCGTCTACCTTTCTCTGTTAAATGAAACTAAAACCAACCCTCTATGTTATATGGTTCATGAAAAGCGTCATGATTTTTTCCTTTTCCTACACACCATTAGACCACAATGGAGAGACGCAAGTCTACATCAAAAATGGAAGTGCTGATTTCTTATTGGAAAAATAAATGAATCCAGACTATATTTCTACAAAAATTTATGATAAACGATTGGGATGTAACTTTTGTCCGATTTGAAAAAAAATATTGAATGGCTTTTGTAAAGTTGAATTTGAAAAATGTACTAACATATTTTTATTTTGTATGGAAGGTCAAGGGCTTCACAAAAATACGTGAGCAACAAATTCAGAATCGTACTGTGTTTAGTCTAACTGAGATTCGGAGTGAATGCCGCGTGAAATCTTTAAGGGAAGTGTTGAACTGTTTTTTTCACTTTAGTCTGCAGTCGTCGCCAAGCTTGGATGTTGGCTGTATTCCGATAGCGCCAACATTCATTGCTAAGATTTAGTGATGACAGTTATCGCTGAAAAGTGAGAGGGCTTTTTTCTGGGACCCCCACTTACGGAACAGCACCCTTTTCCAAACTAATTTAACTTCACATTTAAATGTGTAGTATTTTATACCAGAGTAGCAACAGTTGCAATAATAGAATCAGTGAAACATTATAATATCAAAAAGGTAAGGAGAGAGAAGTTATTTTTAGAAATATCCCTTAGCCAGTTGTGTTCAGTTATATTCAGATATAGATCTCGGACAATAAACATAGAGTAAAAGGATTCAACCTTATTATTTTTTATGTTGATTGGTAGATAACAACTTGCAGCGAAAAAATTCCATTCTGTAGTTGCCCTCCAATCATGGATTTTGTTCAATGGTGGATTTCTAAATTTAGCATATAGCAGACGCTCATAGCGTGTTTATAAACTTCATACGGATATGAAACGTTCATTAAAATTAATGTTAACTCATATTAGTCCGGGTTCTCAATTTTTATATCAATTTATGTTCTCTCTTTATACTTTTAATTCCGTGCTGCAGGAGTGGCGGTAGAGTTCACCCGACAAGGAGGCTGAATTTCCCCAACAGAGTGCACAACCTGCTGTTCAAGGGGAGACGCGTAATAATGAACATCTCAAATATTCGCCAGTTTTTTATTTATCTACTAGTTGAATAGCCCGTTGTGTGTACGGGGTACAATTATTTGCCGCGACGGGGAGTGGGCACAACATCCCCGAGAGAGGGCCTACCTACCCGGCCAGCCCACAAGTGCCTCCTGCCGTGCTGTGAGAGAACTTGAGGTAAACATTTATGCAAGCCATTATTATTTTTAATACGTTCTTAAAATTCTGATTATTTCTGTGTGTATGCTTGCAGAGTGAAGGGCATTGAAGGCCTGAGTGTTGTGGATGCGTGCATCATGCCCACCGTGACGTCAGGGAACACGAACAATCCGACGATCACGATAGCAGAAAAGGCATCTGACATCATTTAGCAAGCCATAGAATGTCCAACTGACCAAGACTCGAATTCCGAGGATTCCATTGATAACACAGGCCTGCGATGGAAAAAAAAAATACAAGAGAATTGATAGCTGAACTTTATGTATTTTTTTGGTGCTGATTTAAAAAAAAAAGTAATGAAAAATATCTATCACCCCACGTTTACTTGAAAAATTCGATTTTACTTGGATTTTTATGAACATTTACCTTAATTTTTTTTGAGATTTGAACATAAAAGAAGAACGTTAAAAAGAAGTTTCAAAGGAAAAAGAGTACGTACTTATAAATAGAAACATTCTTTTTTTTGTTTTTTGCTCAGCTTAAAATTTGTTTCAAACTTTCATGTACACAAACATAATATTTGCTTCTCTTGGTCAATCGTTTATTTTATGTAAGTTACCTTAATAAAAACAAATTAAAATAGTATGTTGGTGATATTTTGGATTAAATGGATAAAAGCCACTGTTTTCAGATGGTACATGAAAAATTGTTTAAGAGATTTTTTTCAAATAGTATTTTAGCAAAAATATCGATTTATCAAAAAGTCCTGACGTGATGGAAAAAAATGGAGGTCATTTTCAAATCAGCTCACCAAATAACATAAAAATCAGCGAAAACTTCTTTTGTATTTTTCAAAGCTTCAAGTTCGCAGGCCTGTGAAATGTCTTGTAATGATTTTTCGTTATAATTATTATTATTTATTATTATTATTTATAATTTATTATTATTTATTATTATTATTTATAATTTATTATTATTTATTATTATTATTTATAATTTATTATTATTTATTATTATTATCTATAATTTATTATTATTATTTATAATTTATTATTATTTATTATTATTATTTGTTATTATCTATATATATAATTCTCTTACGTGGCGACAAAAAAGGGTCGAATTTCTGAATCATCGTTTGGCAACAGCTCGCAAGTTTGTTTTGTTTACATTCAATTCGACGATTGTAGCTTGATTTGATCGGAGACGACGAAATTTTTCAAAAAAGTTTAAGTCGAGCAGATTCAATTATGAATCGAAATTGTCGAAAAAGAGAACTGTTGAACAACTGAAACTGTTGAGGAATCTTTCCTAAGACGATCCAATCTGAATGCACAAAATAGAGTCAAGCCTTTTTTGTGTACGGAACGAAATTCCCGAGCTACAGGAACATAGTTGCTTATGATAAGACTCTGTTCTTTTATCCATCTAGCGAAGATTTTCTGGTCATTATTTCTGTGGAAAAAAAACCATGTTTAAAATTTTGGTGTCAAAAAAAGCAAGAATTTTAGAATTTTTTAAATTTAAAAAAAGGCTGTTTTATTAATGCTATGAAGGTTTTTACCTTCACAGCATTAATAAAACAGCCTTTAATTATTAATGCAAACACTGTGTACCAAGTATTATTTCTGTAATTAACACTGTGTACAAGTATAATTATTGACTGTGTGTGTATTATTTTTTAAAACCCATAATAAATATTAAACTGTTAATAATTAAACAGTCAATAATTATTATGGGTTATAATTCTAAATTGTGAATCTGAACAGATTTAGAGCCATTTGTCACTTTAAAGGGCCCTTTTTAAGCAAAAAGTTTGTGAAATGGGTTAACTCATCTTTCGAAAACTTAAATTTTCTGAGGTTTTAACACATAAATATCTACCCAGCGAGAAAACTTATATCTTGCTTGGCTAAATAATTATTGCAGAGAGTGTGCATACATGTGGCGAAGCTTTGCTGAACAACAAGTCATTGAAAAGTGTGGATATTTAGAAGTTTGTAGGAATGAAGTCAGGGCTAATGGAAATGTTGAAAAAACATTCAATTGTGTGTACCAAGAAATTTTAAGTGCCTGATTTCTGAATGATGAAAAACATTTTTATTTGTAAACATCTTATTATACAATTTAGCATTCAAATTTCTTTTGAACATTTACATATATATGATATAAAAGTAAAATTTTAATTATATAATTTGATTATTTAGTTTTTAGTAATTAAAAGTTTAGTTTTAGTTTTTTTAAAAGAATTTAGTTATAACTTCATGTTATTCAAATAATTTAAATTTACTTTTAGTAATTAATGTATTTATAATTTCCTATTACTAGCAGGCACTCATAACTGTACACCGAGCGAAGCTCAACCCCCAAGAATCACGTTGTGATTCTTGGGGGTTGACGAGCGGAGCGAGTTGGGGGTGTAACCCCTAGTTATTTATAATTTATTATGATTATTATTTATTATTATTATTTATAATTTATTATTATTATTTATAATTTATTATTATCATTTAAATATTACAGCATTAAGATTCATTTGAGCGCATAGATTATAATAATTTAAAATGATCACATTGAACATCTTAAAAATAAACCTATAATGGAATTCTGTTTCACTTGTGAGTTTTGAAATAAAAAAAATATCTATTTTTTCTTTTTGTTCCGCTGTAATAAAATTCATACATATGAAATTTCAAAGATGTTAATATTTCAAAATTTTTTCAGCCATTTGTTGAACGTATCTGAAAGATAAAAAAAAAGAAATTATTTTTAACAGTTGAATCTTCAGAGAGTAATAGACATTAATTGTATCAATGATACGTTGGAATCATATGATTTCTTTTACCTTACATTAAAGATTTTCGATTGTATGCTTTATTCATCAAATGCAGGAGTTAAGTCACGGAGAATGCGAATCTTATTCTTTCAAACCCCCGATTTTTTAACAATTGATTTGAAATACATTTGACTTTCATTTCTTGAATAAAACATGAGAAAAATGCTTTAAAAAATCCTATTTTGCTTTATGTATAGTTTATGGCTAAAAAGAAATTTTTTTTTCCAACTGACAACACAGGGCTTTATTTCAGAAAAACTTTTCCTTGATGAAATTCAATAATATTAAACTCAGATGAATTTTAAGAACTAATAATATGGATAAGGAATTTCCTTCAACATTGTAGAATAAAATTGGGTATTCTCAAGCGCACAAACGAAGCAAAAAAGATGCAACTTCAAGTGAAAAGCATCAATTTATTTTTAATTTTTATCAGAACCTAGGCTGCTATCTATATGTTGAAAATTGATTTAATAAAATTTTCGCTATGTATCCTATTGTCAACACCTAGCATCAGCTTCAGTCTTATTCTCAAGATATTAGGAGACAAAATTGGGCATGTTGCTTAAAGGCAACCCAAGGCATCTTAATGCTTTCCCAATTTTGATTACATTCTAGAAGAATAGTTAAAATATTTACCTAAAATAATAATTATACTTTAATTTGATAACCATTCACTACCACTTTTAATTGTAGTTGCAATATTACCAATAAGATTCACTGTAGTAATATATTTTCAAATAATATAGTTTTACATTTTTATTTTATTTTATAAAACTGTAAACAATTAATTCTTTGAAGATAAAAAAATGCTTAAGAAATAATTCTTTGTGAATAAAACAATAAGAAATAGTACAATATGAATAAAGAAAAACAGCAATAAGAAACTGATGATTACTTTTAAAATGCTTACGCAAAGCTAAGTATATTCAAGGACGATAAAAAATATACTAAAGAAAAAATTAAAAGTTCCTTCATAATTCTTTTATTAAACGAATTCATATTCAGACAAGGAACGTGCTACTTGAAATTTACATTTCATAATTCAATAAATTAGTAGAAATGAACATTTAATGCTCACAAGTTTAAAAAAATATCGAAAATATAGAAATGAATGCAAACCGAAGGCAAATAGAAGTTTTAAAAATAGAAGGAGGAAAATCATTTAATCTGCAATATTTTTAACTAATATGTATCGGATTTTTAAAAACGAAAATCTTCTTCAGATGTAGCACCATCATTTTGACCATTTTAATGTAAAAGGATGAAATGAAATGGAGAAAATTACACACACATTTTAGATAATTTTAATAATTTACGTCTATTTAAACACTATTTTTAAAAATTACCTAGGATTTCCGAAAGACAAGAAAAAATTTATCAAACTCATTTATGAGATTTGGATCATATTAATTCTTCCATGCAAATTTAAAATTACTAAAAATTATTCAATGGTTTTCCCTTTCAAGAAAGTAATTTACAAAGCAATTTGATTAAGATAAATTGGCAAATTTTGAACTCGAATTTTATTTTTACTCTGTTTTATACAACTTCACGCGTTTCGTATTTGTAAATTTCATATTTGCAAAGGTGGTATTTTTTCTCGTTTCCAGATCGGCAAGAGTTTCGCAATTTTATACAGCTGTGTGCTCCTGATAAAAATATAATATTTTAATATTTTCAGAATTTAATTAATAATTAATCGATTAAATTTAATGAATGATTCTATATGAGAGGCTGTGCCTGGCAAAGAATTTTAGAAAAAATATATAAATAACAGAGAAAAAAAAATTATAGCAAACAGATAATAAATTATGAAATAAGAAACTATAAAAATAAGAGAAATTTTTAAAAGCAGGCTTTTAATAGTATACTTAACTGTGTATCGAAATTTTTTATATAAAACTGGGAGCAGGGGCAAAAATGTAAAGCATGAGGTACTGTGACAAATGATGAGGTAATTAAGCCACAATGAATATCATAAAAAAGAAATTCCTAAGCATTCATGTGGGCCACCAGCCGAGTACCTGTAGATGGCGCTGCCATCGTCAGTGACGTCAGAGCATCAAGCTGCCCAGAACAGAAGACGAGACGGAACACGGTACGAGACTTATTAACGGCGTTGGCTCTTTACTTTCTCGTATACGAAGTATACAAAGAGAACGTATTGTAAACGTCAAAAATTCGAACTCGAGATTTTGACGAATCTCCACGTTTTAGTCCTCCCTGAGTCCGAAAAACACAATTTTGGAATTATGTCTGTCTGTGAACACGATAACTCAAAAACTATTAGAGCTACGGGGTTGAAAGTTGGTATATGGTCTTTAAACATAATTTGTAGGTTTCTGTCAAATTTTGGATAAAATCCGTCAAAGGGAAGTATGCCTGTCTCTATGTCCGCCGTCATGAGAACTCGATACCTTACAAACTTGAATAGGTATATAGATAAAATTTGGTACACAGTTTTATCAGTAGGAATGCAGGCACGTATAAAATTTTGGGCCAAATCCATCAAAGGGTTGACTGTCTGTCGGTCTGTATAATTTACTTTTGAAGAGAATCCGTTATCTCCACGCGCATACCTATTGGAAGCAATCTTCTGTGCACGCGAAAGGAACGGAACGAAATTTCATTACGGAGTAGCGAATTACGTCAGTTTGTCCTTGAGCCTGTAAGAAGGGAAAATCATTATGCATCTCTTTGAATTTGATTCTTTACCTAGATATTTTTCAATCACTATAATGAAAAACCTTCTGATAGTCATTGGATTCTGGGTAACAATAGGTTCGAATTTTTTAGCCACTATTTTGGGGAAGTATACGAGAAAGTTTAGGGGAGAACACTCCCGCTGGTTTCGAAAGGACTAAAGACGACGATGGGCCATCCAAAAGTCTATTTAATGACGAAATGCTTCAATTGTACATATCTTTAATTGTAAATATTGCTACTTCAAAATGTAAACTGAATCCTGAAAATATAGCCATTTAGATTGACGAACTGTGTATTCATTCATGGAAACAACAGTAAGTCTAATGATGATCGCCCTTTGTATTTTTTTTTATTTTCATAAAACACGAAACACAAACAGCTATTTCAACTAAAAGAATGAAACGAAAGGAAAATGGAATTCCACACATTAAACTAACAAATCTATCCATTAATAAAATAGCAAAACAAACTGTTTTCTATAAATGAACAACAATGCCATCATAGGCCTTCGTTCAACCAAGAAAGCGAATGTCAGCGATTTTAACTTTCATTCGCGCATTCCATTGAATTGCATCGGCGGCTGTTTATTTGAGGAGAATAGATTAAAGGTACAGTTGTCACATTCATAAAACAGCCTTTTTAAGTATATCAAACATTCATAATTTTTTTTGGTTGTTTGTTTCTTTAGTGGCTGTTATTAGTCTGTTTTGAGTTTTCTTTTCCCTTTTTCTGGTGTTTTGCATTCAATGATAATTATTTATCTACCCAATGAACTCTTCATGTAAAATTTGTTTTATCCTTCAGATTGTGAAGCTTTTATTATTATGTAAACATTTGCTGTAACTGCTTAAAAATAAATGCCATTCCTTCGGCTTGTGTTTGCTGAACATCTTAGGGTGAGATGACCGACGTCAGTACCGGAACTGCAGCTGGATATAAACTTTAATCTCATCTGAATATGTTTCTAAAATACGAGGGTAAGTCATTAAGTAAGTCACAAAAGACAAAATATAATTTACCCCGATAATAACTTGGAAACAATTTTATTTTTCAACATAATCTCCACCAATGTTGATGCACTTATCCCATCGTTTTATCAGCGCCCCAATTCCAGCTGCATAAAATGGGTTGCTGTCTCATCCACAGTAGGACTTCGTATTGAACGTCGTCATCATCTGCAAAGTGTTTGCCTCCAAGATGTTGTTTTAGTGGACCAAACAGATGAAAATCGCTGGCGGCTAAGTCTGGTTGGTCAGTGCTACAATATCCACCGTACAGCCCAAACTTAGCCATAACCGATCTTTATCTGACGACAACGATGACGATGAGATGATGATGACGTTCAACACGAAGTCCTACTGTGGATGAGTGTTAGATTGCAAAAATTGCATCTACATCATTTTTCGGTTTTATCAGTACTTTTAATTATTTAAATCTTCGCCACCAAAGTTTCTTTGATCTCATGTGGCATCTTTGACAACTTTTGAAATTCAAACGGTAATTTTTAGCAGTTTCATTAAAAATCTAAATGTTTCTTAATTATTTACTTTCTATTCGACTTAAATATTAATTGTTTTAACTTTTGTTGTCTTTTCCATTAATCTTTCAACTATATTAATTTATAAATCAAAATTTTTCAACGGGACTATTTACTCGCCATCTTGTTGCGGATGAATTTATATGTTATTAGGTTTTGGCGTCTTTCACTGGAAGCGTTTTCCGTTATGTAATTTTTGAATTCCTTTGTACTTGACTGAACGAGTGGTCGGTGTTTTTGCAGCTGCGGGCCCCAGGGCCGTTGGCTTGTTTTTTTTCTTTTTGTCTTCTGGAGAAGCGAAAAGTTTGGTAGTAATCTGCAGCGTCAATTTTTTTTAAATATTTCCTACAAGTCGTGTGTTTGCAAGATCAGCCATGAAAATTCTGGCGAAAATCGCAACTGAATTCTTGTGGAATGTGGGACGTCCGTCAATATATGTGATCTGATGAAATACAGGCGTGTAAGCCTCCAACGTTCTTTTTTAGTGCTTGTGTTCGACATGGTTCATCGCCAAAGATCATATAGTCAAAATAATAGGTGTGTGAAGCATTACAGCGAACAAACTGGCTAACTACCAGTGCGTCCAAATCTACAGTTTTATTCGGCAACATTAGGCCTATTACGTATGCTTGAAATAATTTGATTTCACGTTGAAACTACAAGTCTGACAAAGAAATACGACTTCACCTGTTTCTATTCTGGCTCTGAAAATTAATGGAGCTAAAATTCTTTATATAAAAAAATTTTGTTTTTGATGATAGCGCTATTATCTTTTATTTCTTTTTAAAACCTGCAGCTATTTCAAATTGTGATTTTATGTGAATTGTTCTTTCTGTAATTTTGTGTGCATCTTAATCAAAATATATCATTTGTAAGTCATGGCAGAAAATTTTAATTCTAACGATTATCAAATAAACAATATTTTTAAATTTAATTTGATTCTGTTTTAGTTTCTCTAATTTGATTTCACAATTTCCTATGTACTAAAGTGTTTTCAGATGATTTAATTTAGTAGCCAAGTTTTTCAGGTCTGCAAAGGTAGGTGATTTATATGAGTATAGCTAGAATTGTTTATCATTGTGTTGTATATTTCAGTACCCAGTATTGATTTGATAATTGATATCTATATATATTAAACTAAATTTTAACATTCGGCACCTCCCTTGCAATAACGTTTTATAATAATCTTAGTAACCCCATCCAATAATGAGTCAGCAAACCAAAGAATTTTATGCAGCTGGAATTGGGGCGCTGATAAAATGTTGGGATAAGTGTATCAACTTTGGTGGAGATTATGTTGAAAAATAAAATTGTTTCCAAGTGATTATCATGGTATAAATTATTTTTTTCTCATCTTTTGCGACTTACTTAATGACTTACCCTAGTAAATAATATCTTTAATTGATAGGCGTTTAGTATTCTTTCGAACTTACCGTTAAATATTAATCAAATTTAATACATTCTTACAAAGCACCATGCCAAGTATTTTCAATATGAGGGGCATACTTTAGGGGGATAAATAACAAAAGGAAGTAGATAGTCGATAAGTGGAAAAGATACAGTATATTAAAAAAGTTAATCGTTGAAACACGAATACAAAGATATAATTTGTTTATACAAAAATAAAGTACCCAATGTAATGCAGAAAAATGTAAATACTTTTTAATTTGCAAATTTTTTCGATTGTCATCTGAAAGGAATTTCCTTGAACTTCGACCATTTAAAGAATAGGTTCGAACTCGCACTTTACATTGAAGATTCGGTCCCGAAGGTAATTAAGGGACTGGCCAGGAATTGATGAAGACGAAACGGAAATTTGGCTCACCCCTCTTCACAAAAAGCTGATAATGATTTGCAACATCCATCATTGGTTTAGTTTGTCATGCACATTTCTTACAAACATTTTTGTAAAAATAGCACATATATTCTTTGAAGATATAAAGGTCTTCTTTTTTTAAATCGCTAATTTTTTCGGCTATTTTTTGATTTTAATATGCAGACTTTTCGGGAAAATTATACGGTAACTTACAGAATACTCGACAGCATGTTAGAAAATCATTAAATTAAAATTGGAAGTAAATACTTCGAATATTAGAGGAAATATGAGTACTTGCCGTAAATAATTTTTTACTGCGCACGTGGCACAAGTAGAGTAATTTTTCTTTCGTAACTTTAAAGTCAGATATATAGGAAAACTCATATAAAAATTCCAGTTAGATATCGCTATGATTCAGAAAAGATATTGGTATTCCAGCGTGGTGAATTTCGGTTGCACTTTAAGAGAAGCTAAATGATGTGTTCTTTCACAAACTGATATCTTCTAAACTCTATCTGTATTGCGATGTTTTCCCTTCCCGCAAGCACAGTTCCCACGAGGAAAAGAGTCCATTACCTTTCATGTCAGCCGCAGACCGCAGGCCAGCTGCGCCTGGTGGTCATTAAGGAGACGTTCGTGAGGGTAATAGCTTCACGCGGAAAAGCGACCACAATACACAGGAATCAATACCTGTCAGAGAGATTTGGGGTCGGCTATGAGGAGATTAGCGGTACTCTTTTATGTCACACCTGTATAGCCCAGAGGTTGCAAAACCCAAGAACCTTCCCCACGGTTGTATTTGACCACTGGGAACGTGGAAGGTTAGTCGTTGGTCATCCGGGAGTACGATTAGTCAGTGGAGTGGAAGGAAGGCGGAGCTCCACCCCTTGAGGTAAGGAAAAAGCGGAATGTGGAAAAAACGAGAAGCGCGGTGAAGAACCGATTTAGGAGTCTCGAACGTGGTTTTACGGACTCCGGAGAGCAGAAAGAGCTGTGTAATCAGCTCGGATTTAAAGTCCCGAATTAATTCGGACTTGGGCAACGATCACTGAGAAATCGGCATGATTCCGAAATCTCGGCTCATCGAATAGTGAATTGCAAGCACTCCTTGTAGTCTCGTGCATAGGCTATCACGCTGATAGGTGGAAGCTATCCATCCTGTGTTGATTTACCTCTCTTGTTGACTACGACTCCATTAAACTTTAACGTCCTAGAACTGTGAATTCACTGATCAAACTTTGTATATAAATATTTAACCAAGATTTCTATGCAAGAATTGTTCTTCAAATTATAGCTGTGGAAAATAAAAGTTCTTAGGTAAACCTAAACTTTGCATTTATTTGGTCTCACATAGGCTAAGACACCATAGTATCTATCTTCGTCTCTGTAAGAACCCTCATTATTTAGCTTCCTTAGAATGCAACCCAAATTCACCTCGCTGCAATGCCGATATCTTTCTGAATCTTAGTGGTACCTAACTGGAATTTCTATATGAGATGTCCTATATATCTGACTTTGAAGTTATAAAAGAAAAATTACGCCGCCTCTTGTACACTCACAGTAAAAAATATTTATTGGAAATACTCATATTTCCTTTGGTTTTCAAAGTATTTACTTAAAGTTTTAATACCTTGCTTCTCTAACATGTTGACAAGTATTCTGTAAGTTTCGTATAATGCACATTATAAACAAAAAACATCCGAAGAAATTTGGGATTTTTGCAGAAAATCCTCACATCGTCCGGAATATATGTACTGTTTGTAGAAAATGCATGCGAGCAATGTGTATAACAATCTAAACTATTGATGAATATCGCAAATCATTATCACCTTTCTGTGAAGTGGGGTCAGTCCAAATCCTCTTTCATCTTCATCAATTTCTGGTGGGTCCTCTAAATATCCAACGATAAAGCCATGACATCCAGTCGAAACCCAAATCAGCCCCCAGAATCTGTAATTTCATTGCAAATTTTATTGAAATTTCTCAACATTCTCTGATCTTGAGCAACGACCATTCACTATTTAAAACATTCATTAAGCATTCATTTTCATCACGTAACTCGTCGCCTACGGTGACCAACTTGCTCGCAGGAATATAATCTCTTATGCATAATTTTATATTCATGGTCCCATTAACACAGTAATTTTAAACTTTAAATTGTAATAGACTTTTAACCCGTGTACATTTGGAAGCCTTGCAATTCTTCTATTAGTCGTCTACTCGTCTACATGACTGTTCGTAATCGAGTCAAGTAATAATTCATGTTATCTAACATCCTATTGTACGTTATCGGTGCCAACTTAACTTTCTTATTCCTGATGCAAAATACGCATTTGATTTCAACATTAAAAGGATACGGCACATTTTACGTCCAGCAGCTTGTTAGCTGAATTAAAAATGGCGAAGAAATAATTTAAACATATCAGCCATAATCATTCGAACTATATATTTCCTAATAGTCTTACTACTTTAAAGAAGACTCAATAATTTATAGAAAAATTGATGGAATATAAAAAAATGCAAAATACATTAGCTTATTACTTTAACTTTGAAAAATGGGAAAGAAACGCGCAATTAAATATTTGCTTCAACAATGAAAACGGGTTGACTCTCATTACAACGATGAAAAGTTTTGTTGTAAATTATACCCAAAAAATATATATTTTATATCTCTTATTTTCAGAAATTATCAAGGAAAATCGCCGAAATTTCTCTTAAAATTAATTAATTAACTTTTTATTAGAATTTCAAAACAAAACGGTTCAAAGTTGCACATTCCCTCCCTCCAAAGTATGCTTATGCCAAATTTTGTAGCTCTGCGTCCAGCGATCTGCCCTCTAGAGCGCCAACACACACCCAGACGCACCCCCCTTCATTATTAGTTGGGATGAAGATTGTGTTAAAGGAAAATTAGATGGTATGGTGTGAAGTTCTGGAAGGAGGGTGCTGGATTATGTGTTATCTTCATCCTCTGACCACATTAATTTCTGTTATTCGAAAATTACCGATATGTCCCCCGATAAAGAACTGTTCTGTCGCTATAACCATACTTCATTTATAAAAGAAGTGTTGAGCTTCTACATACGAGAATCACTCAACTAATCTCACGGACATCAGTTCGTTTTTATATTATACCCACAAATTATAAGAAAATGTGTGTTCAAAAAATAATGAGCTAAAAACAGCAATCTGGTTATACTGAAAGCAGATAAGATTTTCAAACAGAAGAATATGGAATGGAGAAGCTGCCAAGTATGAAATGATTTAACGCTGAAATGATGCGCAATTGAACATGATTTATAAAATTAGCATATTATGTCAAATACTTCCTCATAACAAGGTACCAGGTGCTCAAACACAATGGTTCTTATAAAATTTCGAACATAACGCAACTACGAAATTATTTTAAATCCCCTTGTGTTATCGAAACACTGCGAGAGAACATATGAAATTTTAAATTGCTCTACTGTTTTGGCACTCTTTAACGGTGTTGTTGGTAAGTTTCCATTAATCTTCTGTAATAATTTCCTTTCTTCTTATAGAGAGAGGGGTATATTTAGAATTATTCATAAACTTTTCT
>BGPR01026848.1:0-21200 GCA_013235015.1 Araneus ventricosus | reverse complement strand
GTCGAATTTCTTGACGATTGCAATACCTTCTCTTTGTATAACTTCGTTTACATACTTTTGTGTTAGCGAGGTCCCAATCTTTGCCAAGCTTGAATGTTGGCGCAATTCTGTTAGAGTTATCTTTCGTCCTTATAATTTGGTGATGAGAATTAACGCTAGTATTCAGCAAGTTACCGCTGAGATTTGGTTGGTTTCTGTCTGAGGCCCTTGCAACCATAGGGTACTAAAACTTCTTTCTACACTTGAATAGAAATAATGCATTTGGTAATTATGTTCTAAAAGAAAAATCTCAATTTAAAGTGATTCTTCACCTTTCGGATATCCGTTGCATCAGTACGAAATGAGCTACTCACGAGTGAATAAACGTGATTAAAATTAAATCATGAAATCAATTATTTTTACACAATCTGATCATAACTATCTACTTATCAAAGATAAACTAAAGGAAATTATGAGGAAAAGAACTGGCGTATCGGTATGGAATGAGCTGTTCACGCGTGAATAAACGAGATGCAAATAAAACCATGACGATAATAGCTTTCACACACTCCTAATGAGGCTACCTGTTAACCCAATTAAATGAAATGAAATCATCAGGAAAAACATGATAACAATTCATCAACCTGACTGATTGAATTGTCTTGAAGCAAATTAAATTTTCACGTAAGAAAATATTACAAATTACCTTGATAAGGAAATAAAGCTTAAAAGCCTGTGGAGCTTATAGAGAATTTTTGGAAACCGACGAATTAAGGAACTTTTAATAATTCTAAATAAAGTTTTTCATAGTATGTTTACAAAATTTCTAGTGTTTGCAGAAAATATTCGTTACTAACCTATACTAAAAAGAAGACTGCAAACTTCAAAGGATGACTTGATTTCGTCAGAAGTGAAAACAACCTTCCATAAAACTTTTCAAAATTACAGAGAAAAGATGTTTTCCTCGAATAAATTTCAGTAAAATGATTTTGAACATAATTTAGATTATGAAAAAGTGTTGTTTAAAACTATGCCTCCAAAATGATATGGAACAATAGATACCCCAAAGTCAATAATGTTATCGTTTGTTATAGCTAATTTCTATTTTAGACAATATTTCCCATTGTTAAAGCTATTTTTGTATTCAATTCTGAAATTGCTGTCGATGGAATAACCTTATTTCAGAAAGTTGAAACAATTTGTGAAATAGGAAATTTTTATTAAAAATGAAAAAAAAGGAATATTCTATTTTTTAATTCAATTTAAAAAAAGAGAGAGGCTTTTACATGCAAATCGAGTTTCATTCACTTCGGTACATATTTTGCTAATACAGTACAAACAACTGACTCAGTGGGGAGGGCGCTTAGGGTAACGATTTTATTGGTTAAACCATGGGCATCTATTACTATTTTGCATCTAATTACAATATGCATGTCTGATATGTTATGAGTGTAAAACGAATTCAAAAGTTTCTTTCCAGGCAAAGAAACTTCTGGGGGGGGGGGCGGCACAAAATCCATTTGATGTATATTGCAGTGCTTAGCCGACGCCGAATTTACGACATAGGGCAGAAGGGCCTCAAAACAGTTTTACGCCTGTGGCGTCATATTGCCAAAATCCGCCACTGACAGATGCAATTGTTTTAACTATCCATAGAATTTTACATTATATTAAATTTGTACAGGCCTGAACCTCTAATGAAAGCCTTTTCTGTGCTCAGGTTAGATAAAAACACAAACTCTCTTTCCAAGCATCCTCTTCCTCTCTTCTGACTATGCACAGCCCTTGTCGGAACTTCTTAATGTTCAAGACCTCTCTTCCTCTGACATCTAACCACGGTCTGCTGAGTCGTAAAACGCCCTGGTTACTACAGGAAAGGGATCCATATTCCCTTGCCATCAGGTTAGGAATGGTGGTTATTGGAAAAACAACCGGTTTTCGGTTATTCCTTTTATTTTATCTCTGCTTTAAACGCTAAAATAACCGGTTTTGTTTTTCTTATAGAAATAAAACAACTTTTTTTCGTGCATTTTAAAGGAAATTAACCCATTGGGCAATGTATATCCGCCAGTCTATTCATAGTTACTCTTTCAGTAATGTGGTGAGGATCTGAGAACGAGTCGTAGAACAGCAGAGAGTTATGTAATATTTTTACAATAGTGTCTTTAAGGATATCGAAAGCTTTTGATATAGATTTAGGTAGCATTATGTTTAGAGTTGAGATTTTTTAAACGCTCTTTTGATGATTTTTACTAAAGGGGATAACGAAGCTTCCTGTAAGATTCTCGCCTCCAAAAATTACCTTACTGATCGCATCGAAAGCAATAAAATATCTGATACTTTTGACACCAATTAAATGAATGCACCTTAAGTCATCCTTGATGTATTTTTAATAGTGGGATAGGCTGAGACTTGAGAAATTAATGGTGACAGTTTTAGTCAAATAACCTGTGGTAGCTTACAGGACAGTTAAACTCAAATAAACTCCAACATGCAGGCTTTCCCTACCATATTTTTAATCTGAAAGGGTACTGGTTTAATCAGAAGTTTTACATTTCAACGATCACCACGAAAACGAAACTGTGCGCGTGACTGATGCAACACGTCTTTACTACTTAACACATTGTTGCTAATATATAATTTAACCATATTAAATAAATTTATTTTAATTGTAGAAATATTAATTTAGATTTTTTCTTAAAAAATCGCCGCCCTCTGAATAGTAGTGACCTGATTTCTTTAATTTACCTCTTTTCAAATTTTGCCGGTTTCTTTACCCGGTTATTGGATTAAAAAAAATCTGTTTTAACCGAGACAAAAAATAGCCTAAAAAACCGGTTAATCGAAACAAACAAAAAAACGGTTTTCGGTTTCAACCTGTAGTTTTTACAGTTTTTCCTGCTGAAATTTGCTATGCCACTTTTCAAAATATTTTCTTAAATACATATAGAAATAATTTCCATTATAGTCATTATACCTTTCGTCTCCTCCCCAAGCTCTCGTAATTGGCGGGCCATCCATCTCAAGAGTAACCTTTCTGGTTCGAATTTACAGCCCAAAATTTATCCTTATAAAATGTTTTTATTTCAGTATCTTATAATCATAATTAAAAGTAATTTTATTATTGAAATTCAAATCGAATCTTATAAAAAGAAACACACACTGATCTTTCTTTTCATTCTCTATATGTTACCTGAAAGACCGAAATTTGGAGAATGTCGACTGGAATGTCGAAATTTGGAGAATGTCACCAGTGAATGTCAACATTCACATAGTCGCTTGGTGTGTGTCCAAAATATTTACCAATTATCCTTATTTCTCACTTACACCGGCAAATGTCGACATTCACCATGCACTAATGTTGAATATGTCGGAGGTTTGCATTTTCTTCTCCGTGTTTCAGGCGCGATAAAACGTCACAAGGATGATGTAACTTTTTCGCCTCTCTTGCTGAGAGGAGTGACCAATCATGGTGAGGAGAGGGACAAAGTTCTAATTTCTCGCCGACGGGTTAATTATAGCCCCCCCCCCGCTGGCCTCGCCCCTGTCTTTAATTCAGAGTAAGGATTATTAATCTTTTGTTTAAATAATTATTTGTCAATATCTAAACATAGATACTTGTTCTCTGACTGGAACAATGCAGAAGTTTCTCTAAAACTGATTCCATAAACCATATTTACAGAGTTGAAAGATAAGTACAGTTAAACCTCGATTAACTACACCGTACGGCTGTGACGGATAACCGAATGGATGGAAATCTCTTAATGCATATGTACAGTAACGTGATTTAACTGCTGGCTTGGGACGAAAATGAGAATAAAATCCATTAAAAGTGAATAATACATACATATTGTATTTAATTTCACAAAACGACCAATATAAACTTCAATATAAGAGTATTAATGTACAGAAATGACGGATTAGATAGTCTTAAACGATGACAGGTATCAGAAACTGACGGTTAAACGAGTGATGATTAATCGAAGTTTTAATGTAGTCTATTTTACCTCCCAGTATTTAATATAACTGAGGTTAGGATACCGGTCCAATCTGGGCGACGGTCCAAATTTGGCAGCTCTCACTTATATTTAAAGAGTCAATTTTTAGCAAATGCGATTAATAGACTCAAATAAGTATAATGTTTATAGAAATATAAGTAAATTTCATTATCAAAGAATAGAATATGCTTACAAAAATGAGTGTACCTGGTGAAATTGAACTATAAGCCAGTCTAAGCAGCAAAAGGTAGAAATCTGCTAGAGTAGAAATGCAAAGCTCGTAACTGGCTCAAAAATAGCATACTCCAACAGCGTCAGAAATTCCTTCAACTCTTGACACTTCCTAAAGTTTCCAAGAGAATACCACAAGTCACAAGCGTGCCCACTTCACTTAAAAGCAGTGTCTTTTAATTTTTATAGAATTTCCATAGTGTCAACATCGATTCACATGTAGATTTTTTAAAAGAGTTAAGTTTATTTCCATGTATCTATCAGGAAACCATCCAGGTACAGAAGCAATAAAGTTTCTTGCATCCTCTGCAGCCTGATTTGTAGCAGACGCTGAGGGTATCATCATAATTAAAGTTACTGAACTAATTATAAACTTTGAAGTAATACTTAAAATGATTAAATTATCGTCTTTTGGAAAAAATACAAAACTGTAGCAAGACGAACAGTTCGATCATACTGTTTAGTACCGCCATGACAGAAGAAAAAGAAAGGAGTTCATCCATTAGCCTCATTATACTTCCCAGTTCTTGATGGATTTGTTGTATTCTCTGGAAATCACTTTTCACAATTAAAATATGTGATATCCCAATAAATTTAATGTAATACAATCGCATACAGGCGCAAACGAAGCAATAAAAACTAAGAAAGGCGATAATTATCCAATTCCCAACTTATGGCGTCACATGCATACACACTTCTCGAATGTAGCAGATCAATACTTTGAATTCTTCACCAATGATGTCTGAACATCTCACTGTATTGCGTATATTTTTCCTCACTCAAGGCTGATGAGGTGCTGACTTAATTCCCAATAGTCATTAGTATAATGAATGGGGTAATTAATATTTTAAAAACGTTCAATTTGTGAGCAGTAATGAAATATTTTGACTGGCCTGAAAGTTTCTTTTGTAGCAAATCAATACTAATTCTGGAACGAATCATGGAAATATAAACGGACAGTTTCAAAAGGGCAGAAAAAGAGCAAAATTGCTTTCCTTTTTGAAGTAGGTTGTATAAGAAACCATAGAGTGTGTGCTAATATTGTAAACATTGCAAAAAATATAGACAGATCGGTAAGTTCTTCACACATCTACAAAGTTTAATTTTTTAGAACGTCTTAGGACTTCCCATTGTTTTCTAGCCCAACAGGTGAAAAAAACAAAATTGGCGCAAATGCTTCAGTGAAACATCGTTTCGAAGCCATCTTGGCTGCTGACAATTGATAAACTGTTTACACATAGTATTCCAGACGTCTGCATGCATGCTGCATTCTGCGATTACCATTCCATTTTGCTATAAAGGCACCTTGATCAATGAAAAAGAAAGAATTTAAAGTGATAAAATGTCATTTTTACCTGATTGGTTTACCTTTCAAGAACAATGTGAAAAAAGATCTTTTCGATACCTTTATTCTTATTTCTATAGAAAAATTCTACTCTTATTAGCCATTCCTTTGAATTAAATTTTGAAATATATGAAGAAATAACTATAATTTAGTTTAATTTCAAGTTAGAACTTTTGTAAACTGAACTAAAATTGTTACTTTTAGTTATCTGTAGTTGCATACGGCTTATTTAATGAAAAAGGATAGTTTATTTTATTGTGAATCTCTAATAGAAGAGGAAGAACAATGTTATATGTTTTGTATCTTCAATTTAAAATCCATATAAAGTAGTGGATACATATAAGTTCAACGAACAAATTTATAAATCTAAATGTCCATCTAACCGCTGAAAATTGTTAACTTGTTTTTTTGTAATGCGAAATTATCAGCAGCATATTACTAAAAGATAGCTAAAAAGGGCTTGCCTTAACGTCCGATTGTAAAAAAATATTGATTAATTTTGCGAGAAAAGAATAACTTTGCAACATTAATTAAACATTTTTAAAGGAATACTCGTTTATTTGTGATAAAATGTAACAGGCGCAACACTTGCAACATATAATATACCTAGCACCAGATCAATAGAAACCATACACAAAATTGTTTCCATAAAATTAGGTTAAATTTGTGATGCAATAATTTACTGTAATAAATTGCCTGCAAACTTTTAAAATTAATGTAATTTATTTTTTAAGATCTAAAAACTGTTTTGTTTCGTATGTTCTTTTTTCCTCTCCTGAAAATTTAAAATTCCTTTTCGAGAAACAAATTACTCAATTATTACAGTAAAACCTGCCTATAACGATATTGTACGGACCTAGAAAAATATTGTTATAGAAAGGATGAACATTTTTGCATCCAATATTTATGTTCGGGTGTATTTACTAATGTAATAACTAATTTCATTGCGCTTATTGATTCCTCTTACAAATACTCGCTGATATAAAATTGTACTTAATAAATTTTAAATTATTTAGACACAATTTTAAGAACTTCAAAGAGAGAATTTTAATAAAAAAATTTAATATTGTTACAAAAATCGTTCTTAGGGTGTATGGTGAAAACGGTCCAACACGCAATATAATGGAGAATGAAGGTTTATTCACAAATATGCAGGATAAACACGTAGCATATGTAACAGGAACAATACTTCTTAGACAGATTAGCAACACAAAAAGACAACAATTCACTAGCAATAACAGTAACAGCATTTTCAATAGCGCTCAGCTCACTCGCACTGCAGACGAAACTCCAAAGTTGTTCCAGCCGATCAATACACTACTACTCAATACCGCTCGGTGTCTAAAAGCCTACTAGCTCGCGTAGTGGATAAAACTCCAAGAAAGGTTTTGCACTCCAAAGGTGATCTCAGTCGATCAACACGCTCAAGTCGATCAACATTCACTACTCCGTGATCCAAGCACGCTCTTTATATATTTTCCCATAGCAGGCCATGACGTCACATGGAATCATTGAGGAAAATCTGGATCTCGGCCCCTAATAGAGATGTCAAGGAAATTCCAGCACCTTTGATATCCCACATTTTATCACCAAAGTCGCCAAGTTTGTCGGCAAGGTTAGGGGTCCAGGCTCTGCTGCTACCAGTAATTCCATACTTACCCTTGCAAAACTCTGTTCCAAACCATAAGACTAACGTCTAACATTGCTGGGAAGCAACTTTCCATGTTCGTAACAATATGAATAAAAGTAGACATAAAGAGGGGATGTAAGTATAATTTTTTTCATAAAAATACTATCAAAAATAATTTGTTAATTTTGTTTGCTTACTTGATGAACCAAATGATACTAGCAAACACATATGCTTGAGGCCATCTAAGGAGTTCAGATGTTCTAATTGCGAATGAACAAGTTCGACAGCACGTGAAAATAGAGGCAAGGAACATGTGTGTCCATTCCAAATGCTAGCATATCCTCCCCTGGTCCCCCTATTACACCAGGCTCTGATTTCTAGCCTCTTCTCCCGTTCTGTTGATATCTACATTCTGGACTATATAGTGTCGTTTTTCAAAGGAAAAAAATCAGCATTGTATTGTACCAGATTTCTAAAGCCCGCTGCAGCTGTGTCGGGAAAATCTCTAAAGGCAAAATACCTGAGAAGCGATAAGCGGCTTAAAGTGCAGTGTTAACAGTTTGACACTGCAAGTGTACTTCCCGCAGAGCAAGATTAATGCCAATGGCTTGTCTGACATTTTTACTTAGCACTTTCACCTCAAATCGTAGTTGTATCGAACATTAGCAACGCTCTTGGTCTGCGGCAGGTACAATTACAATGTCCAACTGATACTATCAATGCACTTCCAGCTGCTAATCCATTTCTCCTGCATTTTGCTGCTGATGATTAGTCGAACAGAAATTGGACGTGTTAAGTGGATCTATAGAGGTAAAATTATCGTTATAGAGATGTGCCTCTAAAAAGTGATTATAGTTTTAGGGAGGTTCAGAATACATTGATTAGTTAGGAATTCCGTTGGTACCAAAGAAAATACCATTATAGGCAGGTTTATCGTTATAGAAAGTATCATTATACCTAGGTTTCACTGCATTACTTGAGATCAGTGTAGATTTGATTTAAATAAGCAATAGTTTTAGCTAAAAACTTGCTAAAGAAAAGAACCATATAGAAAGAAAGAAACCATATAGAAAGAAAGAAACCTAAAATAAGATCTTCATTTAAGATAAAATGCATGTTAATGAACATTTCTTTATTTAGTCATAAAACATAAATTTTCATTCTTTTGAACAATACAATCATATGCAGCAACAAAAGTCTAAAAAATGCCATTTTACCTTCTTATATACAAAATATACGCTGAGAATTATTACAATCATCAAAAATTGAACTCTGAGATTTTTATGAGTCTCCAAGTTGTAGTCCTTCCTACAGCCCATTTTTTATATTTGTAATCTTGCTTATATATATGTATATCCATCTGTATGTGCTCATGATAATTGAAAATTTTAGCGCCCTTTTTCTGAAACTCGGCATGTTGTCTTTAAAATGAAATCGTAGATTTGTATCAAAATTTGGTAACGTGAACTGATACTTTTTCTAAACAACTACTCGGTTTCTCCGCCGTGCAAGTACATAAAGAAACATAATATTTACAAACATTATTTTAGCGTTTACATTACATTTATACTGCCTGCATTTTTATTTATTGCATTTATAAACCTATCTGTGCATCGGCATTGTCATGAAAAATACACAGTATACATTTTCAGTTATTACCTTTCTAAATTTGTGAATTACTCCATCCACTGAAAGCAATTAATGCATTTATTTATCTACAAGTTAGTCTAACCCGAATTAATTTCACAGGGTACCCATAATTACAGTTTTCTTATTCACAACTGCCATATAACCGTAACCAGTCAACAGGAAAGTCTGAAATTTTGTGGATGGCTTTATAAAGAGATGAAAAAAAATCAGCGAATAAAAAATAAATTGTTCCTTATATGGCCACCAGAGGACCAATTATTGCAAAAATCCAATGTACACATGTATAATTTTTTTCAACTTTATATAGTATCTGTTGTTAAACTTTTAAAAAGTCATCGAGAATTTGTTGAAGACATAGGTTTTGACCTATAGGTTTGAAGGCATACCCTCCTATAGGTGATTAGCTATCTCTGATAATAACTTCAAACATTTGCAAATTATAACTAGAAAATCAAAGTTTGATTTTATATGTCAGAAGGACTAATGAAGGCAACACAGTCAGAGATTATAAGAGTCACACTTAGCGGAAGCAGCACAATACATCATCACAAGCATGCACAGAACACGAATATGGCACAAGCATTAGAGAGAGAATGAAAATATATAATAAACCGCGGATGTAAGCGTGCGCCATTCTTGGACTTGGAGAGTTTCAACAACCTCCTGTTCCACTGTTGCACGGATTTTCTTTCTGTCCACGGATTTACTTTCTATTTCAGAACGAACAGAAAACGATCCCGTTTCTTCAAATGCCATTATCATTTTTCGGAGTCCCTTTAGCAGTGATTGACCCACAGAGAACTCTTTCTCTGTGGATTGACCTATCTGAACTTCAAAGTTCGAATCCATAGAACGGTGCGGAATCAGCGTTTTGATAAAAGCAGTTTAACTAAAAATCATAATCTTATAAGCTCAAGGCCACTGTGAATGGTCCGTTCACTGTAAGCAAGTTCTCGGGAAATGTTTGTAGGTTCTATAACAGCTACTGCAATTACGTCTGGAAACATTTGCATGTGCTCTACGGGTTATCGCGGTGGTACATCCTCTAGTGGTTTCATCTTGAACTGAATTTTTTCCCACGTCGCTTTATTAAGACATTCACAAAGTTATACGCATTAGCAAATGGTTACAGCTGTAGCAATTCAGAATAGAGGAGCATTTATCATGTGTACTCTTTGACTATACTTTGAAAAGTCATTTATTTTTTAAGAAATATACTTAATGGATTTGAAAGGCATAATATTTGCCAAGATTTAAGAAAATTGCGTTTCCAAAGCATGCTACTTGATAGCAAAAATGAGACAATCTCATAAAAAGGAATTATAAAACAAAGAAAGAAATAAGCCGACTAGAAATGCAGAAACATAGAATAAGCACATAACTAGTTTAGAGATGTCAAACCTCCAACACAGTCCGTAATTATTTCATTTTCTGACACTTCCTAAAGTTCCCAAAAGAATTCCATAAGTTATAAGCGTGCCCACTGCATTTAAAAGCAATGTCCATTCAATTTTATAGAATTTCCATAGTGTCAACACTGATTCACATGTAGATATTCTCAAAATAGTTAAGTTTATTTCCATGTATCTATCAGGAAACCATCCAGGTAGAGAAGCAATAAATTTTCTTGCATCCTCTGCAGCCTGATTAGTAGCAGACCCTGGCAGTATCATCATCATTAGCATAGTTAAAGTAATTATAAATTTTGAAATAATACTTAAAGTGATTAGATAGTCGTCTTGTGGGAAAAACACAAAATTGTAGCAAGTCCAGAATATTTCAATAAGGCAATTTAGTACCGCTATGAAAGCAGGAAAAGAAAGTAGTTCGTCAATTAACCTCATTACATTGCTAAGTTCTTGATAGATATGAAGTATTTTTTTGTAATCACTTTTTACAATCAACATGCGGTATTTTGAAATAAATTCACTGTAGTAGAAACTCATACAGGAGCAAACCAAGCAATAAAAGCCAACGAAACAGAAAATTATACAATTCCCAGAAAATGATGCGAAATGCATAGATATTTCTCGAATATAACATACGTATACTTTAAACTCTTCCCCAATAAAGATAGAAGATTGCACTGTATGATGAATATATTCTCTTATTTTGTCACTTAGAACTAGAACTGTAACGACTGAATTTCCAACAAACATAAGTATAAAGAAAAGAATGATTAATGTTTTAAAAACTTTCAATTTTTGAGCAGTAAGGAAATTATTTGACAGATTTAAAAGTTCCTTTAATAAAAGGTCAATACGACTTCTGGAGCGAATCATGGAAACATAAATAGAGAGTTTCAGAAGGGCAGCAAAGAGCAAACTTGCTTCGCTTTTTGAAGTAGGCTGCATAAGAAGCCATAAAATGTGAGTTAATATTGCAAAAATTAGCAGAAGTCCAAACAAATATTTTGGAAAGTTCTTCATCCACCTGCAAAGTTTAAGTTTTTCGAACGACTTGGGATATTCCACTGTTTTCAATCCCATCAAGTAAAAAAGGAGTAATATTGGCGCAAACGTTGAGGTAAAACTTCGTTCTAGTTTCGACTTCATGTTTGCTTGTTTAGCCGTAGCTAATAACTTCCTTAGATAACCTAACCTCCTCAGATTCCAGACTCCTTATTACGTGGTCTTTTATCGCTGTTCCTTTTATATTCACTAAAAAGTGCAACCATCCATTTGGAAATAATGCCTTAGGAATCAATGAAAATGTGAAAAGAAATGTTAAAGTCAATAAAATGGCAATTTCTCGTAATTGATTTTGCTCTCAGTGACATAGAAAAAATGTTTTCTGTATCTCCCTATTTTAGAAAGAAAACACCACCATTATTACTCATTTCGTCTAAACGAGGTTTGAAATATGAAAAAATTCCTATAATTATTTTCACATGTAGTTCAGAATTTTTATCCAATTAAGCTATAGATTTCTTATTTTGTGCAGTTGAATATGGCTTACTGAATATAGAAGAGCTTTTCCTTATATTGTGAATCTCTAACAAAAGAGATGGAATATTGCCATCTGTTTTTGTATCTTTAAGCTAGAATCTAAAAAAAGTAATGGAAACGTGGTTTAAAGTTCTACCAACAAGTTTAAAAAATTGAATGCCCACCTAATTATCAAAAATGATAGCATGCTTCTTGACTTGTGTAACTTGATGGTATTATCTTCTTTTAAAAAGGCATGCCTTATTCGTCGATTGTAAAATGCATCAATTGATTTTATGACAAAAGAATAATTTTTTAATCTTGAATTTAAAGCGGTTAATCGTTTATTCGTGAAAACATTTAACAAGCGCAACAATTACAAACGGAGCACATTTATATGAGTTAATATAGTTCTTAATAGGAGATGAATAGAAAAACCATACGAAATGTTGTTCCCAGAACATTAACTTACTTTTGTGAGGCAATCATTGATTTTAATAAACTGTCTGAAAACTTTTCTGAACTTTGACATTTATTTTTTAATATAAAAAATACCCCGTCCTGCTTTTGTAATTCAATACACTTTTCTACGTCTCTTAAATTTAAAATTTATCCTGGAGAAAAAAGTCTACTAAAAATGTTATTCGTGTAAGTTTCCTTTGAGTTTAGTATGGATTTGATTTAATCAAACTATAATTCTAGCTAAAAAGTTGTAAAAGAAAGAATGATATTGAAACTTAAAGCCCTAAAATAGATTCTTCATTTAACCGAACAATTATGTTGAAGATAAACTGTTTCCATACATTTTTTACAACACAGATTTAATTTTTAATTCGGCCTTGTCGACTGCTTAATTACTCCATATTAATAAAAAAATCCCTTTCCGGCTAGCTTGAAGGCAAAGGTAGATTCCTTTACGCTAATGTTCCAAAAGTAATAAAATATTACTTATTGATCAATACAGACATGGCCAATGACTTTATTGTTTCTACACATTGCAATATTTACGTTGTGATTCTGTTTTCATGATATTTAATTTTTAATTATATCAAGGTTTTATCATTCCATTTTTCATTCCAAAAGGTTATGCTAGATTTATTGGTCAGTAAATTGGTCAATTTTTTTTCATATCCCAACACATAATCATTCAACACGTAGGAATCATATAGAAATAAACATCCCAGCAGCGCAAATATCCCCTAGATAAACATTAAGCCAGTCTATCTGAAACAGTAGCAAGAAATTGACACTTGATACGAATGGAGAACGACTCTAGATTAGTTTATTTAATCTAGGTTACTATATAATTGTGCGATTATTACTTTGTCATATGGTAAAATCACATGACATGAAACATTTAAACAATACTAGAATGGGCTCATTTAGAGAACTCCCTGGTTACAGAGATAATAGTCACTAAATTCTTAACACATAGGAGAATAAAAATTATTAAACATTGTGAGTTCCAAATTTAACACGTGTGTTTAAAGTATAGGATATCAATGCAGCCATTTTGAACAGGAAATTTAAATCTCCATCGACAGTCAAAAGCAAATACTCTGGCAGAAAACCCCAAAACAATTTTAAAGTTAATAAGATATTTTTCAATATGAAAACGGATAAAGGGAGCTCTTATATATCTATCTTTTTTGGCTATTTTATATTAAATTAATTAAACAAATCTTGGTGCATCCATGTTTAGTTAAATATGAAATTAAAGTAATCTGTCAAATTAGCTAATTATCAAATTAACTATTAAAATTAACTGTTTGATTAATTAAAATTAACTATTTTCTTAAATAAAATTAAATATTTAGTTATTTGTGACGATATCTTCACTAAAACCTTTTTATGGCTCATAGTATATGCCAGCAATCTTAATCTTGTAATGATCTAATAATTATCTTAATTTATTAAAAGTCATTGTGTCTGTATGTATGCTCCAAATCCCCTCCTAAACCACTGGAGTGATTTCAACCAGACTTTGCACACTTTTTATTTAAAACAAGAGAAAGTTCACCTTAACTTTTCAAAGCCCAAAAGTTATTTACAATTTCAGTTAATTAAAAATTAAGCAAGGCGTTTTTCCATGATATCTTTGGAAAACATTATCTCACGAAACTATTTTTGCACATTATTAAATTTTTTTAAATATTAGCATTTCAGTGACAAAATTTCATTTTCATACAATTTGTTACTCTCATTTTAATATTTTTTCAAAATTATTTTTATACAGAATTCATAACAATATTCGTTATTGTTGAAGAACAAGAATAATACGAATATATATAGTTGCCAGAATACATTAACAGAATTCTAGACGAAAGCTAAATCAAATTTAATAGTAGACGATTAACAATTTATATCAGGACCAACTATTGATTTGATTTATTTCCATTCTTTAAATTGATGAATTATTAACTAGTTAATTTAATTCTTCCAAAATATTTATTAAAACCTTTCTTTTATTTTAGTAATTGTTAACAAAATTTGAATTACCTATATAACAAATAATAATTTATTTTAGAAAACGGCTGTTTTTAAAAATCGTTTGTTTCAATTGATATTCTCATTTTATTTAAAAGCGTTTCACATGAGAAAAAAAATTGTGTATTATAATTTTTATACGAAAGTAGTTTTTACATTAAAAATATTAGACATGAGAACATTTTAATCCGGAGCAAAGCCAGGTATATCAGCTTGTTTACCGCACAAAAAGTGGAAGTGAATGCGGCTAATAACTTCTAAGTAATTCTTGCGGTCAAAAAACTTTCAGTATAAAAGTAGTTTGTTATGATAAGGTGATAATTCACCTAATTGAAATTTTCTTTCTATTTTCAATCGTAGCGGAGCTATGGAGAAAAGATAAATTGGGGGAATAGAACATCGCTTTTCAGCTAATAACTTCTAAGCAGTTATAGTGGTAAAAAAAATTTAATATAAAAGTTGTTCGTTACGTTTATGTGATAATTCCCCTTATTGAAAGTTTCTTTCTATCTTCAATCGTAACAGAGTAATGGGGAAATTATAAATGGGGGGGGGGGGGGGGGAGAATAAAAAATCGCTTTACAGCTCATAACTTCTAAGCAATTTTAGCTGACAAAAACTTTTATATAAATGTTGTTAGTTCTGATAAGGTGATAATTTGCCTAATTGAATTTTTTTTTTGCTATCTTTAGTCGTAACAGAGCTTTGGGGAAATGATAAAATGGGGGAGGGGATTGAAAGTGGCATTTTAGCTCATAACTTGTAAAAAATTGTAGCTATCAAAAAGTTTAAATACAAAAGTTGTTTATTATAAAGAGGCAATAATTCGCCTATTTTGAGTTTTCATTCTATCTTCAATCGTAAAGGAATTGAACTTACAACATATACCTCGCTGGTTAAAATCTAATCAAAATTACTTTAGTTATCGTGTATACAAGATAACATGGGCAAAACATTATATATATGTGTCTACTAATAATAAGGAAAAGAACATTTTGCCCTCTATTCTCATAAGGATTAGAGCTGCAAGAATGAAAGCGGCTGGAAGAGACTGCAAATGACGAGAGCTTTCTAACAAAGGATAACATGCATAGGTTAAAACGTACTTTAAGTTAGGGGGAGAGGAGGGGAAGGATGGGAAAATCACTTTTCAGCTCACAACTTCTAAGCAATTGTAGTTATCGAAAAAGTTTAAATACAAAAATTGTTCGTTATGATAAGGCAATAATTCGACTAATTTGAATTATCTTTCTATTTTCAATTGTAAAGGAAGTATGAAAAAAATGAAAATTTCCACCCGCTTTGAGCTGGATAGCCTATCTACGAACTCGACCGAGAATTTCACTATCCTTACAACATATCCCATGCTGGTTAAATTTACATCAAAATTACTCCAGTTATCGTGATCACAAGATAACATGGGAAAAAGCGTTATATATATATATATATATATATATATATATATATATATATATATATATATATATAAACTTTTTAACGAAGGGTGGTTTTCAGTTCTAGGGGTCATGATCGGTGAAGATCTGCAGAAATTTTCGGAAAGTCGTATCATGAGAACCATTGCAATAGGTAGACTTCCTATAAGGAATCTACCTAATAGGAAACATAATGGCTCAGTGAACAGCATCTTAATTAACAACGCTTTCTTACTCTATGAAAGCTAAATTTTGAATAATCGGAAATCATGCGGCATCAGGAATCTAAACAAGCTGCCATTCCCGTATACAAAGTATAGATCTTCTCTTATACAGTGCAGGTGTAGAGAAAGTATTGTAATCGTCGATCGCTCACAGAGTGTGATGAATCTGCACATTTTAAGCCTCCCCTCCCGAATCCACAAAAATATTTTTTTAAAATTCTGTTTCCGTATCTATTAGTCCGTGGCTATATGAACACGGTAACTCAAAAATGCCGCAACGCATAGATGAAACATTTGCAGATCTATATCAAATTTTGAGACAAATCTCTCGACATAAAAGATACTTTTACTGAACACATACAGGATTTCCTTCACAATAGCATGAAAGAAAATAAAGTGCGATGCTTAGAACGATTATTTTAACATATGCACAGCCATTCACAACGAATGTCAGCAAATGGAACTCAAGAACAATAGTTTACTCATATGCGACTGTTTTAACTATCCATAGAATTTTGCATTATATTAAATTTGCACAGGCCTAAACGTCCAATTAAAGCCTTTTCTGTGCTAAGGTTAGATAAAAACACAAACTCTCTTTCCAAGCTTTCTCTGCCCTCTTTTGATTGCACAGGCCTTGTCGGAACTTCTCAACGTTCAAGACCACCCACCCCTCCTCTGACATCTAACCACGATCTGCTTAGTCGTAAAACGCCTGGGTTGCTGCAGTTAAGGGATCCATATTCTCTTTCCATCAGGTTAGGAATGACGGTTATTGGAAAAGCAATCGGTTTTCAGTTATTCCTTTTATTTCACCTCCGGTTTAAACGCCAAAATTCTTATAGAAATAAAACAACGTTTTTTCGTGTATTTTAAAGTAAATTAAATCCCATTGGGCAATGTATATCCGCCAGTCTATTCATAGCTACTCTTTCAGTAATGTGGTGAGGATCTGAGAACGAATCATAGAACAGCAGAGAGTTATGTAATATTTTTACAATAGTGTCTTTAAGGATATCGAAAGCTTTTGATATAGATTTAGGTAGCATTATGTTTAGAGTTGAGATTTTTTAAACGCTCTTTTGATGATGTTTACTAAAGGGGATAACGAAGCTTCCTGTAAGATTCTCGCCTCCAAAAATTACCTTAATGATCGCATCGAAAGCATTAAAATATCTGATATTTTTGACACCAATTAAAAGACTGAACCTGAAGTCATCCTTGATGTATTTTTAATAGTGGGATAGGCTGAGACTTGAGAAATTAATGGTGACAGTTTTAATCAAATAACCTGTGGTAGCTTACAGGACATTTAAACTCAAATATACTCCAACATGAAGGCTTTCCCTACCGTAATTTTAATCTGAAAGGGTACTGGTTTAATCAGAAGTTTTACATTTCAACGATCACCACGAAAACGAAACTGTGCTCATGACTGATGGAACGTCTTTGCTACTTAACACAGTGTTGCTTGTATTATTTAACCATATTAAATAAATTTATTTTAATTGTAGAAATATTAATTTAGATTTTTTCTAAAAAAATCGCCGCCCACTGAATAGTAGTGACCTGATTTCTTTAATTTACCTCTTTTCAAATTTTGACGGTTTATTTACCCGGTTATTGGATTTAAAAAAAACCTGTTATAAACGAGACAAAAAATAGCCGAAAAAAACCGGTTAATCGAAACAAACAAAAAAACGGTTTTCGGTTTCAACCTGTAGATCTTACAGTTTTTCCTGCTGCAGGTTGCTATGCCACTTTTCAAAATATTTACTTAAATACATATAGAAATAATTTCCATTATAGTCATTATACCTTTCTTCTCCTCCCCAAGCTCTCGTAATTGGCGGGCCATCCATCTCAAGAGTAACCTTCCTGTGGCGAATTTACCGCCCAAAATTTATCCTTATAAAATGTTTTTATTTCAGTATCTTATAATCATAATTAAAAGTAATTTTATTATTGAAATTCAAATCGAATCTTATAAAAAGAAACACACACTGATCTTTCTTTTCATTCTCTATATGTTACCTGAAAGACCGAAATTTGGAGAATGTCGACTTTCACCAGTGAATGTCAACATTCACATAGTCGCTTGGTGTATGTCCAAAATATTTACCAATTATCCTTATTTCTCACTTACACCGGCAAATGTCGACATTCACCATGCACTAATGTTGAATATGTCGGAGGTTTGCATTTTCTTCTCCGTGTTTCAGGCGCGATAAAACGTCACAAGGGTGATGTAACTTTTTCGCCTCTCTTGCTGAGAGGAGTGACCAATCATGGTGAGGAGAGGGACAAAGTCCTAATTTCTCGCCGACGGGGCAATTATTGCCCCCCCCTGGCCTCGCCCCTGTCTTTAATTCAGAGTAAGGATTATTAATCTTTTGTTTAAATAATTATTTGTCAATATCTAAACATAGATACTGGTTCTCTGACTGGAACAATGCAGAAGTTTCTCTAAAACTGATTCCATAAACCATATTTACAGAGTTAAAAGATAAGTACAGTTAAACCTCGATTAACTACATCGTACGTCTGTGACGAATAACCGAATAGATGGAAGTATCTTAATGCAAATGTAAAATAACGTGATTTCTCTGCTGGCTCGGGACGAAAATGAAAATAAAATCCTTTAAAAGTGAATAATACATACATATTGTATTTAATTTCACAAAACGACCAATATAAAATCCAATATAAGAGTATTAATGTACAGAAATGACGGATTAGATAGTCTTAAACGATGACAGGTAACAGAAACTGACGGTTAAACGAGTGACGATTAATCGAAGTTTTAATGTAGTCTATTTTACCTTCCAGTATTTAATATAACTGAGGTTAGGATACCGGTCCAATCTGGACGACGGTCCAAATTTGGCAACTCTCACTTATATTTAAAGAGTCAATTTTTAACAAATGCGATTAATAGACTCAAATAGGTATAATGTTTATAGAAATATAAGTAAATTTCATTATCAAAGAATAGAATATGCTTACAAAAATGAGTGTACCTGGTGAAATTGAACTATAAGCCAGTCTAAAAAGCAAAAAGTAGAAATCAGCGAAAGTAGAAATGCAAAGTAAGCTCATAACTTTCTCAAAGACAACAAACTCCAACAGTGTCAGAAATTCTTTCAACTCTTGATACTTCCTCAAGTTCCCAAAAGAATACCATAAGCGTGTCCACTGCATTTAAAAGCATTGTTTTTTTAATTTTTATAGAATTTCCAGAGTGTCAACATCGATTCACATGTAGATATTTTTAAAAGAGTTAAGTTTATTTCCATGTATCTATCAGGAAACCATCCAGGTACAGAAGCATTAAAGTTTCTTGCTTCTTCTGCAGCCTGATTTGTAGCAGACGCTGAGAGTATTATCATAATTAAAGTTACTGAACTAATTAAAAACTTCGTTGTAATACTTAAAATGATTAAATTATCGTCTTGTGGAAAAAATACAAAACTGTAGCAAGACCTGAACACTTCGATCATACTGTTTAGTACCGATATAAAAGCAGAAAAAGAAAGGAGTTCATCCATTAGCCTCATTATACTTCCCATTTCTTGATAGATTTGTAGTATTCTCTGGAAATCATTTTTCCCAATTAAAATATGTGATATCGCAATGAATTTAATTTAATACAATCTCATACAGGCGCAAACGAAGCAATAAAAACCAACAAAGGCGATAATTATCCAATTCACAACATATGACGTCACATGCATGCACACTTCTCGAATATAGCAGATCAATACTTTGAATTCTTCACCAATGATGTCTGAACATCTCACTGTGTTGCGTATATTTTTCCTCACCCAAGGCTGATGAGGTGCTGACTTAATTCCTAATAGTCATTAGTATAATGAATGGGGTAATTAATATTTTATAAACCTTCAATTTGTGAGCAGTAAGGAAATTTTTTGACAAGCCTGAAAGTTTCTTTTGTAGCAAATCAATACTAATTCTGGAACGAATCATGGAAATATAAACAGACAGTTTCAAAAGGGCAGAAAGAGAGAAAAATTGCTTTCCTTTTTGAAGTAGGTTGTATAAGAAACCATAGAGTGTGTGCTAATATTATAAAAATTGCAAAAAATATAGACAGCTCCGTAAGTCCTTCACCCATCTACAAAGTTTAATTTTTCTGAACGTCTTAGAACATCCCATTGTTTTCAAGCCCAACAGGTGAAAACGACAAAATTGGTGCAAATGCTTCAGTGAAACATCAGTTCGAAGCCATCTTGGTAGCTGACAATTGATAAACTGTTTCCAACTATTTTATGTATAACTGTGTAACTTTGTGTTTTTCAAGGTTTTATTTTTCTGTGTTTCCAAAATATTTTTTTAATGTATAGCACAATAGCAATCCTTTCTAATGCTCCTGTAAATTTTTGTAAACTTGTTGCGTTTTTAATTAGGCAGCGGTATAGAGAATTGTCAAGTTTTAAGAGAGGTCATCCCATCGGGTGTTGTGATTTTTCTTCCACTTCATGACCGCGTCACTGTTTAAATAACCATATGGTTATAGTTGCAGGGGCATGGAAAGGTGTTATGTTACGCATACGTGCTGCATTCTGCGATTACCACTCCATTTTGCTATAAAGGCACCGGGATCAATGAAAAAGAAAGAATTTAAAGTGATAAAAATGCCTAAAATGTCATTTTTACCTGATTGGTCTTCCTTTCAAGAACAATATGAAAAAAAGATCTTTTGAATACCTTTATTCTTATTTCTATAGAAAAATTCTACTCTTATTAGCCATTCCTTTGAATTAAATTTTGAAATATATAAAAAAAATTAGTAGAATTTAGTTTAATTTCAAGTTAGAACTTTTGTAAACTGAACTGAAATTGTTGGTTTTAGTTATCTGTAGTTGGATATGTCTTATTTAAGAAAAAAGGGTCGTTTCTTTTATTGTGAATCTCTAATAGCAGAGGAAGAACAATGTTATATGTTTTGTACCTTCAATTTAAAATCCTCATAAAGTAGTGGATACATATAAGTTCTACGAACAAATTTATAAAACTAAATGTCCACCTAATCGTTGAAAATTGTTAGTTTGTTTGTTGGTAATGCGAAATTATCAACAGCATATTACTAAAAGATATCTAAAAATGGCTTGCCTTAACGTCCGATTTAAAAAAAATATTTATTTATTTTGCGAGAAAAGAACAACTTTGCAACATGAATTAAAAATTTTTAGAGGAAAAATCGTTTATTGGTGATATAATGTAACAGCCGCAACACTTGCAACAAATAATATACCTAGCACCAGATCAATAAAAA
>BGPR01026847.1:0-21200 GCA_013235015.1 Araneus ventricosus | reverse complement strand
TAAAAATAGGGACATTTAATTCAAATTCATGACAGAGCAGGGCCGGCCTTAAGCCGATTGGACCGATTGCTCCAAATAGGGCCCCGCGCTAGCGTGCTACAAAGAATGCAATCGAATTTTTTCAAATTGAAATGAATTAATTATTGCTTTTAACAAATTATTTTTAAAAACATGTTTTTGTTTCATTACAAAAACATGAATTGTTTTAATAGATCTAAGAAAGTTTTGCAAATATAAATTACTAGCGGATGTTCACGATAAAATAAAATAAGTTTTTTCAAATGTTCAGATGCGAAATAAGAGTATATACTTCCATTTGAATGTCGTGGACATAATAATAATTACTGGAAATTCAGTTTGAGTTAAATTTACAAGCAATTTTTTTGAACATCGAGAAGATTTTTTTATCTCTTATTTTGATTGTCTGAATAATTAATTTATTTTAATTGTTTGATATAAAAAGATTTATCTCTTTTCTACACAATCATTAAAATAATGATGTAAATTCAGTGGCGGACTGGGTCTGAAAATAATGATTGCCATGAGTCAGTAGGGGCCCTATCACATCTACCGTGCCATCTTACAATATATTCCTTACATCATATTTTTTAATTTTATTTCTTACGTATATAATAAAAGAAATTAATAATAAATAATAAATTAATCATTATATTATTATTAAATAATAATAATTAATTATAATAATAATTTAATTTAATCTCTTCCTAAACTAAAAATGTATTATATTTATTACTAATTATAGTGTTGCATGTATTATACATATTATTGAAAATAAGAAATACCACATATAAATACAGTTTTATGATTGAATATTAAACAATTTTGGTAGTTGTATTAGAATACTGTAATTTTGGAACTATAATATAATTTTCAGAATTATTTTAACCAAACTGCAAATAAAGAGCAAATTATTTACCTATATCATTTTTTTTTAAAAAAAAATATTTCTTACTTCAAAGGTTAACAATTCAAATTACAGAAATGTATTTATTACATGTGGTCCATGTCATTCAGGGCAAGTTGACACACTTATGAGTTCACCAGATGACGGTTAATCTACATCCAAATAATCTAAGAATTCCATTTGAAAAGAGAGTAATATATAGTTTCCAAGTTCTCCTCAGACAATGAATTTCTTAATATAGTCAAATATTTGATCACATTCAGTAGCGATCTTTAGCTTCGAAATTCCAATAATATCATTACATTATTCCTCACACAAAAATGGATTTCAAACTCCATAAAGATAAAGTTCTTTTAAATTTAACTTAATATTTTCAATACGAGGACAATTAGGATACAACTGTGACAGGAAAACGAAATTTCTGAGTAAAAGCGTAAAAACAAGCATTATGGTCGGCATTACATACTAGAAAAGTAAAAGCGTAAAAACAAGCATTATGGTCGGCATTACATACTAGAAGCCACCTCAAATATAATTAGAATTGTTAGCTAAATTAACTATAATTAAATATGAAGTTGAAGGATCATGAATAATTAAATATTTCTTTGTAATTAATCGGTTATTATTACCATTGAACATATAATCCCTCTCGTGTTTGGCAAGTGAAGAGTATTTCCAATATTCACTAAAGTTTAGACAAATGCGTTGTTTACAAACCCCTTTGATAAGAAAATAGATGGGAATTTCTAATATTTGATTACATTCGGTGGCGATCTTAACAAAACGGCCTGCAATTCCTTTGCTTTCGAGGATATATTTTGACTAAGCTTAGACTGACAAGACTTGGAATTCAGAAATTTTAGTTTTCAAGTCTCCATTCTACAAATTTTATTTCATTTCAGTACTTTTTAATCATTAAAATTTAATGTTTACTACTCAAAACAAATTCTCAATGACGATTTTTGTTTTCATTCCTTGCTTCAAGCTACCCCAAATTAAAATGTTAATAACTCGCTCTAAATATCAGAATTAATTATGAGTTCAAACTAAAGCAATGAAATGGTAGCAATACATTATTTTTAAAGATGCACATCAAGAATTCAATGTTATAACCAAATCGGAACCCATGACTGTTGCATATGACATAATTTAATCTAAATAAATAAATTTCTCCTCCTCAGGGTTAATATCACTTTCACGTTTAAAATAACCAAAATATGATTAAAGATATTTCATTTTAAATTCCGTAAGTTAGATTTTTCGTATACGGTTTTAGAAACAATGTGTGAAAGAAAAAGGCCGTCCGTTAGTAGGGCATCCATTGTAAGAGATATGAAAGAAAATTCTTTGGAGGATTTGGAATTCTGAAATTGGAGTAATTTTACAAGCAATTTTTAAGTAATTTGTTTTTAAATTGATATCATTAAAAAGATAATTTTTCAATTTTTAAAAGGGTGCAAAAATTATTCTTGTGAAATCATGATTTTGGAAGATATCGCGAAAAAACATCAAAATCTTTTTGAATTTTTTAAATATCTGAAATTTAAATTAACTTTGGGAGTAAAATTTTAATTAATTTGACAGTGATTTTTCTCTTAATGTGAAGAACACATGTGCTAAATAATATCAAAGTCGAGTAAAAATTGTGGATTTGTGTAAAAGACAAACATTCATCTTTACATATGTAGAACAAAAAATTTTAAATTAAATCAATTACAAACAAGACAGGTGAAAACAAAGAAATTATAAGTTTGGTGTGGAATTGCCGCATTTAATTGTTTATGCAATAAAAGATGACACGATATCTTAACAACAGTGTTATTTCTATGTTTTGCTTCTAATCAATGCTTTTGTATGTAAATGCCTACAAATAATAAATTCGAATGTATGTGTAGATGTTTGTATGCCTTTTGACCTTCTACAGGACTGTCTGTGTAGCCTAGAATTACTAAATTTGATGCAAACATACTATAGAGAGTGAGAGTGGGCACCTCCGAGACATTTCTTTCTTTTACTTTAGAAGAAAGACGAGTTCGCTTGTCCCTCAGTTTTACGACAGTAAAATGCACAAATAACAACAAAAAGCGTGTTGTTTAGCCACCTGCAAGAACCAAATCCTTCCTGTACAAAGGGTTATCCCCTCCTTCTTGCCGGGAGCCTCCAAGAAGAATAAAAATCTTGTGGTTATTGCGTCCCATCCCTGCACAGAAAAGTTTGTGTGGTTTTAACATAAAACTATTTGCTATTTTGCTTAGAAAAAGCGCAGGAAATTTACTAGAAAAAGAATCCTTTCCTTTCTCTCTGATACATACACATCCTGAGGGCCCATATTGACTTATGTCTAAGGGGGCCCACTTGCCATCGGGCAAGCTGGCAACCTGGCCAATCCGCCACTGTGTAAATTTGATTTAAATCTGGTTATTATTTTTTTTTAATAAAACATGCCATTTGAAACCATTGCATATTTCTTTCTATTGCAGTCAGTCTTTTAAGATGAGTGTTTTATAAAAATTACAAGTAATTTGCTTACTGAAGAAAAGTTCATTTTTGTAGAATAAATTATTAGTACTCTTAATTATAACCTTAATCGGAAGTAAATAATGTTTTAAATTATGTTTATTAAAATTTTGCAAGTGAAAGCTTAATTAGCTGATCTTAAATTTGTAGTCTTGAACTGTATGCTTTATACTGCAATTATAAATATAGCTAGAGATATTTTGAAAGAATTAGCAGGAAAAAAAAAGGAAAGGTAGTTTCTGAAACCTTCGTCTTCGTGAATTTTTCTAATAACCTTTTTGTAATTTTATGTCATGTTGTTCTATAATTTAAAAATTCGATCCTATAAATAAATAATATTGAGTTTGATGGACAGAAAAAGTTTTGTAAATTGTTAACCGTTTTGTCTGAAATCAATTGTCAATTATAATTTTGTATTTTTTTATAATCAAACTACTGAAACGATTATTCTTGAATGATCCGTTATCTCAGTTTCGTAATAATGTTTCTTTGTTTCAGTTTATCATAATATTTGTTGCCCAAAAACTCCTTATATACAAGCCGGATTATCAAATAGCCAATATAGGCAACTGCCTATGGATCCCGTAACTTTTGGGGGCCCGTGGAATTTTTTCAGGCATTTTTTGGGTAATTTGTGCTTTCATTTGATTCACAATTACATTGTACACGAACATATTCTAATTAAAATCAAGTATCGTTTAAATTTCAGAATATTATTCTTGGGATTTATTTCGTCCTTTGAAATCTACTTGCAGAACAGTGGTCTAATTTTTTTATAGTACTCACAAGTCAACAACGCTCTAAGACTTTTCCTGCTATCATAAATACTAGAGAAAAGGGAGTGCCTATGAAACTGTAGCAAAGGGGTGGTCGAGAACTCTGAGTGTTTCTTTGGAGTAGGAATGAAACATTTATAGGAATTCTTGAACAAAATCCCTAGTATTACAACAAGCTGATGCCGCTGACATTTTATTGTTCCCGCAGGCTCCCAGCATGTCCGAAGAATCTCTCTTTGCAAGAAGTATGGGGTTCTTGCTAGAGAGGGCACAATGGCATTTTTTCTTTTCTTTCTTTCTTTTTCTGCAGCTCATTTTACTACTCCGTCTTCTTCGAACCCTGAAGGGTTCCCCTTCTCCCTCGAACTAAAGTCCTGACAAAAGAGGTAAAGAGATCATGCGATTTGGAGTCTAAAAGGCATAAAGGAAAAGGGATGTTATGTGTTTCGGGGGGGGGATGAGCTATCACCCTTTTTGGACACCGCCCACTTCTTTAGTTGCAAATAATTGAGAGGAAATTGTAACATTTCTGTTTTCAGTCACCCGAAAGAAACAGGACGCACAAAGGAATAAAGAATTCTTACACATTTTCGTACTTTTAAAAGATGAGCTCAGAATAATTTATTATTTGGGTTCCTTTATTTTTAAATTGCTTTTGTCGTATTAAATACTAGCTGTATTCATCGACCGAATGATTCGCCCATTTTATTAACTGTATATTAATTATGCCAACTTACTTTAAATGCGTCAAATTATTTAATTTTTGGTAAGCTGAAAGCATTAATTGTTTCAAAAGAATGAATTAGTAATAGAAGGAAAAGAAAAACAGGAAATGTATCAATACTTGAAATTAAATTTTGAGGCAGTGTGTTTTGCATCTTATCAAATTAAAGATTTGGATCTTTACATTCAATTGTTAAAGTATTAGGTTGGCTCTTTAAAATCATGAAATTGAATGAAGATTAATTTTCGTTTTGATCCTGCAAGAGATGGTTTGTTCAGATTGAAATTACAATTATTACACATCATTTAACTAATTATAACGTGATTGTTTAACCTAATTATAAGAAATAAACAAATGCCATAATTTCCAGAGAGGATTATCCTGCCTTAATTAAAAAAATAGGTTTAAGTTCATAGCTAAAATTTAAATTTATGAAAATAATAAAGTAAATCTATCCAAAAAGTAAATTTAGTTGAAATAACAAGAAATTAAATTTTTAAAAAAATTAGCACAGCAAGGAAAATGGACTGTATTCCATTATAACAAATGAAGGTGTTACATTACTATAAACAAAACAAAATAAATTTTATATCTCGTTTTTTAACGCAAGAGAAACATTAGATTTAAAGATTTGATGAATCAATGAAATTGATTCGACTTTCATTACAACATTGCAAACTATTGTTGAAAATTAAGCATAAATTTTTTCAATTTAAGAAGAAAAATTGTCCGACAAATAAACTTGTAAATTAGATTTGAAAGATATATTTTTGAATTCAAGACAGTGTATAAAAGTTTTTAGTGTCATAATATTTTTTTGCATTTGACGTTGAAACATACCATATTCTTGCTTAATTTTTAAATAATTAAAATTTTAAAAAAAGCTCTCTGAGGCGCACATTCCCATCCTTCATAGTGTATTTGTATCAAATTTGGTAAGTCTAGGCTCAGTGGTGTGTCTTCTGGAATGCAAAAAGACAGTCACATACTCATAAATGCGCTTTTCATGACTGAACCAAGCGAACTCTGCTTTAAATTGAGTTTTCAACATTGCGTTTATCTGTAAATTCGTTTGTTATCCAGTCGTGCCCAAACACGTTGTTCGACTTTCTTCGAAGTCGGCATGAAAGCTCATTGAAATCATAAAAAGCGACGTATATAGAGAATTTTTATTTTATTTCAACCAGTTTTTTGGGGTGAGTACAAATTAGTACTTTAAAATTTCGTTGTTTTCCTTCCATTGATTCATATCTTAATGTAATTATTTAGCTACTGCAAAAAATCTGCGGCCCTTCTTTTTAATTATTTTACTTGATAGTCTGAACAAACCAGCTTAATTTTTCTAATATTTTCAGAATTATGAAATGATCTATTAATTTAATTAAAATTTGATTCCATATGAAGGGTGCCACCTGGTTGTGAATTTGAGGAAAATTGATTTTAAGATTCCTTGTAATATGTGTATAATAAGAAGTGTTCCATTCCAAAAAAATAGTCCATAATATGTATAATATAATTAAAAGTAGATAATAATTAAAATAAAAATATATTCTTTTTAGTATTACTCTCAAAAGATGTGTTAAAATTAATTTTAATTTAATTAATTAATTAAACTTTAATTAATTTAAATTATTTTTTAAAGTAAGTTTATTTTAAATGCTAATGACCTACCGGCGTTGATACAAGTTGGTTGGAATCGGGGCTATCAAAAATTATTTCCAATTGGGCCCCGCACTTGCTAAGGCCGGGCCTGATGGTTAGCGTCTCCGCTTCGGAACCGGGAGGTCGCGAGTTCTATCCCGGGTTGTGTTTCGTACTCTGTTTTTGCTATAATTTGAAATAAGTTTGCACGGCAAGCTCGCTGCAAGTTCGTTTCATGATGACTTCGGAGCTTTCGTTAACTTGCTGCAAGCTTGCACTCTTGTCATGACAAATTTGTGGCAAACTTGCACTCTTGTCATGACAAATTTGTGGCAAGCTTGCTGCAAACTAAAATTGCTATCTGGGTTGTTGTGATATGCGTTTTCGAATGATTGCATCACTTTTGTAATACACGTGTCTGAAGACTTATCTATCGGATCGGAGATGACGCTGAAGATCGCCTACACAGCTGATCGGAGTTAATGGGTAGATTTCAGTTGCATCTGTTGTTACTCGTGTTTTGATAATTTGAAATTACTTCTAGAAAGATCGCCAGAGCAATTAGTATTATGATAAATGGTTGAACTTCTTTCCAACAAATGTTTTCATTTGTAGTTGGGTACTTAATTTCATTCTTTTAATATTTTTTAGATTGGACATAGATGTAATTTGAATATAAATTCATTCTAATATGATATGCATGAGAATAATCCTTCATCCTTAATAATTTACCGCCTTCGCTTCGATGCCCTGCCTCAGCAAGGATTTGCGGTGCACATAACTGATCTACATTATATCTATTGTCGTGAACGAAACTTCTCACATCACTGCAATGCGGTGCTTAGACAATCAAACACCACACAGTGGTTCAGGTCGCTCATCTAGCGCGCCAAAACCTAAAAATCTCAGATAATAAGATAACCTTCAATCAGATTTAAAATCAATATTTATATTCCATAAATGATAAATCACCATAATTTCAGCGCCAATTTTTAGGTTTTTCTCCCCAATTTACGTCATCAAAGTGAAGACTTCTACTATTACTGTGTTCTACTCTTGAGTAGTTGTACGCGAGTTCTCCTTAAAGAAAATTATTTTTAGGGATTTATTTTTATCTGATGTCGTGTTTTTTTTCTGTCAGTATGGAAGAAAAAGGTATATATTTGATATTTCAAGTCAATTCTTCTTGATTCGATGAAATGTTTTCCGAGAAAATTGGAGCAACATTACGCTAAAAAAAGAATTTTCTCTTTCCATAAGTATTTATTTTGGACTGCATTTTTTAAACTTGATATTGCAGTTGAAAAATAAATTATTGACATTCAAGACAAATACAAAATGCATTTTAACTGCTTTTATGCGCTCTTTAACTTGGAATTTCACTTTCTTTTTAGTCTCTCGGTTAGTTTTCCTAAAAGGACGTCTCTGAAAAAAATAAAAATATCTAATTCTTCAGAGAAATATGCAGAGGATGAACTCGTACAAGATATCACAATGAAATATAATACATCAAAATGTTTAGAGGAGAAGCACAACAAAATAAAACGAAAAATTCATTCATTTTGTAAAACAAAGATGGTCGAGAAGTTATTGCAACAAACGAAAACGAAAATTTTTAATGAGTAATAAGAAATGATTCTTATACAGTGGCGAATCCAGGGACGTTGGACTGTGGGGCTGCATCCCCCTCCGAACTGAGTCAGAATTATTGATTTTATTTAAAATCACTACACCTGTTTGTTCTTAATTTCGGTTTTTTAAAAAAAATAATATGAACGTGACAACATTGCTTTGTGGCTCGACAGGTTCGAAAATTTTTCCTACTTTTCTATTCATTCCCCTTCTACTTGAAGCGTCGACTCGGTCGAAGACATTTTTTGGCTAGTTATTTCATTGTATTTTTTATTAAATTATCGAAAGTGTTGTATTGTTCTTTATGATTCTTATTGTCAGGTGAGTATAATTAAAGTGTTTTGGTTTACATAAGACACGAGGTTTGACATTTGTCAAGGCAATACAAAATTTTTATGGCCTCAGTGGCGGACTGGCCAGGTTGCCAGATGGTAAATGGGCCCCCTTACACATAAGCCGATATGGACCCCCAAGATACGTGAGAGAGAGAAAGAAAAAACTCTTTTTCTAGGAAATGTCCTGTGCTCTCTTGCACTTTATTTTTAGTGTGCTTAAAAAGTTCACAAATATACAGTATGTTTTATTTCTTAAAAATTATTTAAAATTCAATCATAAATTTGTGTTTGTATTTGGTATTTCTCACTTCCAATAACATGTATAGTACTCGTATACTGTAATTAGTAATACATATATAACAGATTTTTAGATTAGGGATACATTATGTTAACTTATTAATTTTAATTTATTATAATTTTAATAAATAAAATTAAAAATATATATGTATAGTGGCACTGTAGATGTGAGTGGACCCCCATTGACTCCTGGCAAGCACCATATTCAGACCCAGTCCGCTACTGCTCAGCCCCCGACCCAAATCCCGGATTCGTCACTGTTTTCATATTTTTTTGTGTCATTTATTTTTAGATTTAATGTTTTTCATATAACATTTATATTATACTCATGAATTCTTTTCATTTTAGCCTTCGTGTGAGGCAATGGTATTTATCCCTTAAAGTATATATTGATAGGTAAATATCTGAAACCTTTGAAATAAAAAAATACTTATCACACTTTACAATAATTCTACAAACTTTATTTTTGAACTCATTTTCACTGCTTTGAAAAGGCGATATTCAATAAAATCATTAATATATTTGATTGTCTTTATTCACCATTTGTATTTCCAGCGTATATTCTTAAACTCTTCCGCATCGAATTCGGGGAAAATTTAAAAAGCAGACAACCTTGTCGAAAACAAAATGGAAAAAAGAGAATGACATTCATACTGTAGGGGGATGTTTTATTACAGAAATGTGGTTCCCTAAAAGTTCAAAGACTTGAAATGTTTTTGTCTGCCTTTCAGTTTTTTATCATTGACCGTGTGGTTCATTTTTTTTCAAATTAGGTGTCTTAAATTTTCACCTAAGCATAAAATACGATGATATTATGGGACATCTGGCCCTGGATTGACGTGCACAGAGGAAGGCTTTTATTAGGAAATGGCAGAGGGGATGTTAACCCTCTCTGATTTCTAGGAAAAAATCCCCCTCTTACACAGGAACGGATAAATAATGACAGAAAGCAGAAAATTTGCAAATTTCAGAAATTGTGGAAAAGAAGCTTTGCGTCGCATAAACGAAATATTTTATCGTTGCGATGGTTACGAATGCATCGGGACTGTGGTGAAACGACGTATAAATGAGAAACGTATAAACGGTTCCTTAGTGTTTTCCCCAAAAATCATCGGACACTTTAGAAACTTTTTTAAAAAGCTCTGTAGTTAGTACTGAAATGGACAAAACATGCTGAATTATTTTTCATATCATCTCAATTAAATTCCGAATAAAACCCATAATATATTTTTATTTAAATATAAAATATTTTATTCTAAAAATGAAATCGAGAACAGACAACAACAACAAAAAACAAGTCACGAGATTGATCGGACACCAGCACATTGTCTGATAATCACAACCACTGACGAATTATTCCGACCAGCCTAGGCATGCGGATAAAATTGAATGACCCGGCAGCCGCGACAATTAATCGGGCATTGTGGCCCCCGCATAATAGCCCCATTACGAGTGACTCATGCGACTACCCGACAGACCGAGTTACGATCCGTCATCGGCGGGAGGTAATTCAACCTCCACCATTACTATATCCTACCGGAAAGCGAGACCCTGCTTATTTATAAGGCAGGTTCTCATCCCCATATTTGACGTGCCCCCTTAAATGAGAAACACTGTCTGATAAATTCATCAATAAATGATCGTCAATCGATGTACATAGTTGTGATCTTTTAAATATCGTTTGACTTTTATCTTTGTTTATGTATTTCACAAAAATATTCCGCATATTTAAAAATGATACTAAAATATAAGGGAACAACGAATGAAGTCAAAAATCTGATTAATTTTCAGCATAAAAGTGGTAAATCAGTTTGAAATGTTGTCAGAAATCTGATTAATTTTCAGCATAAAAGTGGTAAATCAGTTTGAAATGTTGTCAGAAATCTGATTAATTTTCAGCATAAAAGTGGTAAATCAGTTTGAAATGTTGCTAAATTAGTAAATTTACCCCACTTCACTGTTTACTCTGTGTTGAAATGCTTTGAAAATAATCGAATAGGGAACCGGACAAGAAACTGAAAACAACGAAAGAAGTCAGAAATCTGATTAATTTTCAGCATAAAAGTGGCAAATCAGTTTGAAATGCTGCTAAATTAGTAAATTTATCCCACTTCACTGTTTATTCTGTGTTAAAATGCTTTGAAAACAATCGAATAGGGAACAGGACAAGAAACTGTCGTCCGGCAAAGGTAACTCGATCTGATTAGAGATTTATTCTGAGAAAAAATTGCGAAGAATCGATGGTTGAGTGCTGCAAAAATTTTTCTGCTTCGATTTCATCGTAAACTGTACAACCAATGCTCAGATTAGCTGTTGTCCATGGGTGTTCAGTTAGAAGTGTGGTGTAAGCTATCAGAATATCAATTGTTCGTTATCAGTCTGATTGCGTTTCATTGGTTGGTAGAAATGTCTTCTCTCATCCAAGAATTCTACATCTGATGAATGCAAAAAAGAACATTCGTATTCAAGAACGATTCTAGTGATTTCGGTCTCGACGTATTTTCAAATTTATTACGCGGTCATGTTGAATTCAAATAAATCTGTTTTGCTATAATTTCATTATTCATTACTACATTCAACACACCAAAGAAGAAAGAAAAAAAATGTGAATGTGAAGAATAAAAAGATAAGGATTTCCTTCATCAAAATCAATGACAAATAAGCCCTATCTTATATGAATAACATCCTATTTGCAGATCACAACAAGTTTAAAGCCCATATCAGACGGCAGCGTTCTGCGAGCAGGTTCCGGCATGAAACGAACATTGCCACTCTTAAAAATTTGTAGTGACGCCACCAATCAGGCAGGATTTCAATTAGGCTATGGCCATATGAGCGGCTTTTCGCCGTTTTCCCACGGCGGCCGTATCCAAACCACGGCCGGCCACACGTGCAGTTTTTCTGATGCGAGCTCAGTCATTTGTTTCTGCTTTCTAGTGCAACAGAGCGGCAAATTCAAACAGTTGTTTGTGTGAAACTTTTGATACATTAGAAATGTATATGTAAAATATTCATTCCATTTATCTCATACTTGAAAACGAAGCAAAAGCGTTTATAATTTCCTTATTTTTTTCTGACATTCTTCCCCTTCGACTAAAAAAAATTCAGAGATAATTATAGATTCTTAAATATTTCTTTAAAGTAAAAAGGTAATCGAAAGAATCCCCACTTTAATTTGAACCATATTAGTTCCTTGTACTACCAACGCAAATTTTTTCGAGTTAAGATACAATGAGTATCAAATGTGCCGTGTAGCTGTGAAGTGGAAATATTCAAATAAGAAAAGTTTTGAGAAAAGTGGATTTTCTGTCACATCTAGTCAAAATGAGATTTGAAAAATAAACAGCATGGGATTCGAAGCGTTTCGGCAATGTATTCGAGTTATCAATTCATGATGGCGAGGTGTTAAGAGGGTCAAATGGACATATTATCTTTGAAAAAACGCATTTTTGAAAAGTGGAGATGGTTACTTTTGCAGCTCACTACACAAATAGCTTATTTTAGTTATACTAACGTCTAGTTTTGAAGCATCACGAGTACTATTTTGTGAAGTACTTCGTAATTTTGAACCGCGATCAAATGAAAAGGACAAAACAATCAATTTTTAAGAGAGTAATTATTAAAATTAGTTGTAGTTGGGAAAAGGTTAATAAGTACAATTATTTTAAACAATTTTATTTAAAAGGAATCCAAGAAATGTAAACATAAAACAAAAAAGAAATATAAAAAGACCATGAGCTGAATGATGTGAAAATAAAATAAATGAAATTGCCAATATTTCAACTGAAATATTTACACGTGATATAAAACTGGAAAAAAAACTATGGAAGTTCAAGAATCATAAGCAGTAGTATTCCTTGATGCATTTATTGTAAATATCAAAAAATTTAGAACAGAACACAACAGTGCCAGATTAAGCCCTGCAGGAACCCGTAGGCAAATCATTTACGTGCCCTCCCCCCCCTCCAAAACTACCAAAGTCAGATATTTTTATTGATTTTAATTTAATATCTATATAAGCAGTTTTTATATAAATATAGTTATGAAACACTGAAGTTACAACACATTTAATTGCTGGTCAGCTTCAAGAAAGTTCGTTTCATTTTCTCGCGTTTAAAAAAATTACATTTAAAAATATTTAAATTTAAAAATCATTTTTTAACAAAACGGTAAAAAAGCAACAAAATTTGTTTTAGTACATTCCAAATGCCCAAATACAAAATTTGACAGGGATGTTGACTCACGAGTCAATCAGTCAACTGTAAGAAAAAAGATTGACCGCACATACCTGCAAGAGAAATTTAAAACATGAAAAAATTGCTAAGAATAGTGTTTTGAAATTTAAACGGTACTTAATTTTAATTTAATTACGTTCGAGTACATAGCCCTTGTAAACCAAATAAAAATACAAAATTAAATAACCCTGAAAATGCCAGAAAAAAATGTCGAGGCCTGAGGCCCCGAAAGTTGCGGGGCACCCTAGACAGTTGCCTACTTGATAATCCGGCCCTGTAACACACGAAAATAACAACGGAAACGAAGATAAGCAGCAAAGCGATTATTTAGAGGCGCCTCAATGCCATGCTACCGCCTTACGCAAGTGAAATCTGATTGGTTCTTGAGTTCACGTGACTTTAAAACGTAAGTCCATAAGAATTTTTCTTTTGGCAATTTATCCTTTCATTGCCTTCTCTGCCTTACGCCTTCATCTGCCTTAAAGGTTTTCAAACATTCCTGATAATTGTTTTCTCTGTTTTTCTAAAGGAGGAGCAGTACATTTATAGAAAACCTATTCATGACAGAAAACTGTTATATACAAAAATTAGTAATGAGTATTAGAGTGAATATTTCATCTTGCAATTAGAAGTGCAGCATGCAAGAGTTTACTCGCGTATGCTTTCTTCAATTCGGGTTGCTACAATAATAACGTCCTAACACATCCCATCATAATCATGATTAAATATAAATAAAGCAATATTTAAAATGATGCATGAAACATATAAAACTAATCAGATCATCTCAAATGTACTTATCCGAATATTTCTCGAACTTCAACTTTTTGCAATCTTCAATGCCTTTCATTTCATGGCTGCTGTATAAGTGTGTTCGCAATTCACACACATTACGAAATTTTTCATTGCAATTTTCTTCCTGGCAAACAACGGTGGTGGCTCTTACTACTTGATGAATTTTACCCACGTGTTTCGATAAACTTTTTTGAGACGCGAAATGTTTTTCGCAATATAAGCAAATAAACTCGTTTTCAGCATTTTTATCGTCATTTTTTATTCCATGGAATCCTGATAAATGGTCGCGCAAATACCGCTTTTTAAAAAATTCAGAACTGCACAAGGAACATTTGAATTCCATGTTTAGCCTTGCAATTAAATTCAATTCAAAACAACGCGCACAAGCGCATATTCAAAATGGTTACTAGAATGTGACTAGAATATTGGCGAGAAATCCATGTGTGTGCCAAATTCTTATGACGTACGTTTTAAAGTCACGTGAACTCAAGAAACAATCAGATTCGACTTGCGTAAAGGTGGTATCATGGGTTTGAGGCGCTTCGCTGATTAGTATCATTCAAAAATTTGTGAAATGTAAACGAAACATCGAGTTATAACTAAACTAACGTCACTGGATATTTGAGGGCATATTAAAAGCTACGAAATAAAAACGGAAGTTAATTGCATGCTACGAAATAACAGCGGAAGCAAGAAATATGCATTGACAGTCAATGATCAAAGACGGCAATGATTTCTTATAATAACTTCAACAGCGCTAAAAACTCGTGAATAAAGGATTTGAGGAAACAAAACATTTGCTTTTATAACAATAGAAAACATTATTACAAATTGCATTTAAAATAAATTTTGAAACGATAATTTCGAGAAAAACTTTTATAACAATTAAATTGGTATCATTAAAAAGATATTTTTTTGTTCTTTAAGATGATGTAAAAAATATTTTCTTACGATAAGTATTTCAGAAATTATTGATGAAAAACTTCTAGAAAGAGTTTAATTTTCGTTATTTAATTAATTAAATAAAATTCTTATTCGAATTTTAATATATTACGGCGTTAGCTCCCTCTTGTGCTAATCCATCATTGTGCCAAATTTGGTCGCCGCAAGTCCAATGGTGTGGGCGTGCATAAAGAAACAAAAAAATGAACACACAAACATACTTTCCTTTTATATAACGATATGAGATATAAAAACCCATTGTCTTTTAACCCCCTCATGCATGCATTATTTTATGATTGTCAAAAAAAATATTTTTACATGCAATTTACCTTAAAATGAGTCAGAATAAAGGAACAATTATATTTCATTTTTTTTTTTATTTTTTAAGAAATTACAAGCACAACCTCAAATGAGGCTTACATGCATCTAAGGGTGCATTTCAGAAAAAAAAAATTTTCATGGAATTCTTCAAAGCATTCTGGGCATAAATTAACGTTGCAACGGCCACAAATATACCTTGTTTTGCTTTTGCAACTTTCATTTTTGCATTTTAATGCAAATTTACCTTCCGACTTCTTTGGGTAGTGTTTTCCATTATCAAATCTCAATTCTTTTGACACATTAGATAGTTTTCTTTTCTTTATTGTTGATTCTGTGCAAGGAGAAGCACTACTGGATGGTCTACCCTTTTTCTTTGGTATCAATGAGCTTCCTGTGTATATGAGAGCTGATGCTATGCTGCTTTTGAACTCCAATAAATCGTTCGTTTCTCTTCCGTCTTTTCTCCAAAGCAGACAAGCATTGACTACAGCAACGTTCATCAGATGGTAAAAAATTCTCATATACCATCGTTTATTCCTCTGAGAATGGCGATAGTGTGCCACAAGGGAATCCATCAAATCCACACCTCCCATATGAAGGTTATAAATTCTTACTGAATTTGGCCTAGCTATTTCAACCAAAGATTTGGTTGCATGAGAAAAACGTTTTGCTTTGTCCATTGGGTGCACTCCAGCAAAAGATGAAACTACATGCACAATATTTTTATCGACCCATCGAGTCACAGTTGTTATCTTCAGAAGTAGTCACAGATACTGACCCCCTTCCTTCTTTCAGAAGAGATTTTGCATCCTTCAGCTTTTCAATTACACCTAGCATTCTATTCGATTGAATTGTTCCTACGAAGTAAATTTTTTGCCTTTTGAGTTCTTCAAGAAAGGGAATGGAAGTAAATAAATTATCACAATACAGTTTATGATTTTTTCCAGCTATATCATGGCTCAAGCGCAAAACTACATCACCGGCAGCACCGTATTCCTTTTAAGGAGGAATTCTCCCACCATTTGCTCCTTGAAATATTTCAAAGCAATACACAGTCAGAAACTCCAGCACGAATCCATATTTTGAAACCCCATGGCTTTGGTTTTGACTTAATGTACTGTTTAAGGCTAGAACGACCCTTAAATGGCACCATCATTTCATCAATTGATTGAGATTCTTCAGGTTTCCTTGTTTCCTGTACGTTTTATGGAGGAGATCTAAAAATGGATGCAATCGTATGAGACGGTCTTTGTTGTCTGAAGGAATTTTAGTGCTGTCCTGAAAGAGGAGACAACGTCTTATTGTTTCAAATCGGTTTTTAGACATATAATTCGCGATTATGACTAGCCTCAAGTCTCCGATAGTACTCCAATACTGACGAAGTCTAGCGTACTTCACATATGTCATCACGAAATTTATGCCCAAGAATACTTTTATTTCTCCAATAGAAATATTTACACTTTCCTTTCCATGCTGTGTTGCATAAAGATTACTTTGGAAGAACATTTCTTCCAAGTAAGATTCTGGGATGAGCCGATAAAAATAATCTAAAGGAGTTTCTCCAATAAAATCTGAATCTTTTTCAGGTTCAAATACTGGTGGTTCCTTTGAGAAATCATTGTCTTTGTTAGCGCGCCAACGCATGTCTCTTTTTACCGACTTTTTATTTTTTACAGCCTTCGTAACATAGTTGAAATTTTCTTTATCACTAACAGCATCCTCGCTATCTGTTTCTGTTGTGGCAGTTGGCTCTCCAATTGTTTGTTCATCGTAATCACTTAAGGAATGGTTAGATTTTTCATTTTTCTGGATTGGTGAATAATCAGGATCAATGTCACTGTCATAGAGATCATCTTCAGAATCAGAAGGCAGGTCCGTAATCTCTTCTATTTCTTTTTGAGACAAAACCCGGTTTTTTGATCTGCCAAATTTATTTTCCATCATTGTCTATAGAAGATGAAAAATGAAGAAAATAAAAAACATATAAGCGATTTGTAGTAATTAAAAACGAATTTAATTGACTAACAAGTAAGCAGATAATATAAGCTTCAATAATTTATTGAAAACAAAGCTATAATATGAAGTGAATTAATTAAAATTGATCTTTTTGTTATAAATTAAATACTTGCATCCTTATATCAAAATTGCAATTTAAAAAAAAATATCTCCACAGTTTTTCCTTTGTTTTTTTTTAGTGCAAAATTTCCAGACGCAGGGTCTCTGCAATTCTAATAATTAAGAAATTCCTTTACTTGACATATATAAATTATTTATTTACTGATTATTTATTAATATAGTTAAGAAACATGATCTACAAATACATGAATGGTGTTAACTATTACCTAATTAATCATATAATTAGCCATTTATGAATTACATAAAAATGGCAATGAACTAGTATATATTTATTAAGTATATATATAAATCACACAATTGATTTAATTAGCTAATCTTTATTTTCCCAATAGGAAAATGTCTAGCGCTACTACTCATTATAGTATCAACAACCTCAAATGAGGCTTGCATGCAGTCAAAGTTTGTTACCTACCAAAACTGCATGGTAACCTCATTTGAGGTTCTCGATAAAAATAGCTTTATTTCAGATAATAAATTGTTAATATCTAATCATTTTTCAGTCATTATAATTAGAATAATGTAAGAAACAAGGGAATATTTTTACTTACTTGATATTTGCAAATAAAGTGTAGGAACGGTCTTTCTAAATATGTTGTTCATCGACTTCTAATGCTCAAACGAAATGGCTATTTTAAAGTCATCAGAATAAATTGTCAAGCTAGTGCTGCCATCTTTTGCTGCATTTTTAAAGCTTTCCTTGTTATCATAGTAGGCTATAGTGCAAGTGAGGATTTACATAATTTGAAATAGCATTTATTTCGAATTTTTTTCTCTAGTAACCTCATATGAGGTTTCCATGCATGAGAGGGTTAAAAAACAAACAATGTAACGTTTAAAAAATGTGCGAAAGACTCATTTTTAAAGAAACTTTCAGTGATTTTACCTTTACTCTTAAGGATGATCGGTGATATTGTTTGAATGGAAAGATGCTAGGCGATACTGTTTGAATAGAAAGATGTTATCTTTAGAAGCTGTTACAAAATGTTGTGTTCTGAAGTTTAAAAAAAATGAAATGGACTGCATGACAATTTAAACAGTGCCAAGTACTACTGCATTTACATGCATATTTTGAAAACTATCAATGTTCAAAATTATAAGCAATTTACTTTTTGATAAATCTTGAATTTGTTTTTATTTTCCTTTTACATTTCTAACTCCTCCGTGTCCTCTCAACACTATGTGTATCACTGAAATAAAATGAATTCTAGAAAATCTTCTGCTTTTGCATTTTACTCCAGATACCAAAAGTTTTCTGTTCCATATAACTCATAAACGAATGAATTACTCCGCCCAGCCTATGCATGTGGATAACTGAATAACCCGGCCGCCGCGACAATTAATTGGGTACTGTGGCCCTCGCCTAATAGCCCTTATTACGGCGGTTCATGACGGGTCGTGCCTCATACAGAAGCACAACCCGCCATCGGCAGGGGGTAATTCAACCTCCACCATTACTATATCCCACCAGGAAACGAGACTCTACTTACTTATGCGGAAAGTTCTCATTCCCATATTTAAGTGAGAATATATCTGTATGTTTCATATGATTTTTTTTTATAAAAATAAATTGGTGCAGAAAATATTAAAAATTATTCAACCTCTTTCAAAACAACTGAATTTTTAAATGGAAAAAGTTTAATAACTACAAGATATATGGCCAATTCAGAATCGGAGTGTATGGATCATTCAAGATCCGAAATAATTTTTACCAATAAATTAGCAAATAATAATAAACATACACTTCTGATTTTGTTTCAACCAACAGTGTGAGAAAAGTCTATATACAGAATTAATTATATAGGTAGAAGTAAAGAAAAAAATTGTTTATTAATTGAGAAAAGAATAGGTAACAAAGTTATGAGTTTAATAAGACATAATAAATAAGTCTTTTCAATTTAGGAAAAACCTGAAGATTTCAAGATGAAACATATTTGTATTTCACAGCAAAATATAGTTTTTGATAAAAGATATCAGAAGGCCTAGATTATCTAACATATAATTCCAAATGCGGAACACAACAGAGAAAGTATTACGTTTTTGATATTTATGGCTTGGCATGGATTTTGTACAGGATTGGGTGGAAAAAGTGAGAGAGCTAAAAAAAAAATAAAAAACTAATACCTACAAGTAAGGGGTAAACAACAAAATTTTTAAAAAAATGCTAAAAAATTAGCTAGTTTTCCCGAATACTACTGCTTTTTTAAGAACTCCTAGTTTTAAACAGCTGAAAAGAAAAGTTTAATTTTTCCCAGAAAAGTAAGGGGGCGACCCGACCGACCCCTTCATCGCCACTAATTTTGTATGTTGACTTTCATTGATGGATTTTCCGAAAACAGAAGTGCATCTGAATGAATAGCAGGACATCTTATTTGTCACTGAATTAAAATTAGATCTTTAAAATGATTACCAGTCACTACAAATCAAGGTTAATGTGGAGTTTACGGTACCCACTTACTTCGCTCCTCTTAGGATCGCCAACTCTTTGCCGCCAAGAATAGAGATAAGAAAACATGTGTTTTGGATGAGCACTAATATTTTTAAGGAGTGACATGCGCAGAAATTAATCTTTTCATCGGTGTTTTGCACGTCACGACATATTACGCCTCGTTTCGATTGGACTGTTTTGTTCATCTCTTCGAATAAAAGATAAAATTGGAATTCTTCGGTTTGAATATCCGTTCAGTACTGTGTATTTTATTCTGTGTGTTTCGGTTCTCAATGAATAAGCGAAGCTACGAGTATTAAGCTATGCTGAAAGCAAAGCCGATGATGTTTTTTTAACTTTAAAAAATTTGCCCAGTACAAGTTTGAAATGCTGCGGGAATTGAGAGCAGAAATTCTCGTTTTCGGAATTTTTTTTAAAACCTATATTCCTAACTTTCAATGAAAAAGTGAAGCTACTAGTTTCCGGCTATGCTGAAAGCGAAGCCGCTGATGTTTTTTAAGTTAAAAAAATTTGCCCTGTACACACTTGAAATGCTGCAGGCATTGCGTGCTCAATCTCTCCTTTTCAGGTGACGCAAGCGCAAGAGAGCAATAAAAAGTGCACTGCACATCCAAAACAGTATTTGGCGACGGCACATGAAATTGCGCCAAGAAAAATTTTCGAGAAACATGTGGGTACCCTAAACTCCACATTTACCCAAATCAAATTCCAGCAAGACAATTATTCCAAACACCTTTGACGATTATAAAAAATAGGTGTTCTGAATTAAATGTTGATTAGAAATACTATCCCAACTGACTGCTCTAAAACACAATTTAGAACATGTGAAATTGCATAGACTACAAATTAAAATGTGTTAATAGGTAAGAATTAATTTAAACGAATTTTCCTTGAAAAAAAATATTCTCATTCCTTCCAAGGAGTCCTTCCTCATTGAGTCTATGCCTTTGTTATAAGCTATAATAAATAAAAACAGCCTTTTCATAAAGATTTCATTTATATTACTGTATGTATAATTTTGATGATTTTTCTTCATGCTTTTTCCACTTCAAATTTTATTCTTTGTTTAATAATTATTTTATATCAAATTATTTCAAGTTGAAATTTAGAAATGTGTATTTTGAAAAACCACACAAGACTGCGGCGCCGCAAAAGAGTCAACAATGTAAGCAAGAGTAAAAACGCCAAGTAGGTGCGGGTACAAAATGACACATATTTTGGGGTCATAGTAAGATCAAGAAAATGGAATATGCAATTTGAACGCCTTTTTTTCAACAGATTGAAGTGAAAACTGGGCACAGATCTACAATTAGGGATAGAAGACCTCATACCAAATTGTTATTTATATAAGTCATTGGGTTTTGGAGCTATCGTGTTCACATGCCTATAAATATGCATACCGACAGACAGTCAACCCTTCGACAGATTTGGTCCAAAATTTGGTACGCATCTACATTCCTAATTATAAAACAGTGTACCAA
>BGPR01026846.1:2531-21201 GCA_013235015.1 Araneus ventricosus | reverse complement strand
AGATGTCTTTTCAAAGATTTTGGACAAGAGAATGCTTGTATACAAAAGTTACAAGCAAACGGCTTCTCATTCGAATGTGTTCTTAAATGTGTATGTAAATTCGAACTCTGAGAAAATACTTTATTACACACATGACAGGCAAACGGTTTCTCTTTCGTATGCGTCCGCATGTGTTTGTTTAAACTCCCCTTAACAGGAAACGTTTTATTACACACATTACATGCAAACGGTTTTTCTTCTGCATGGGTAACTGAATGTTTATTTAAAAGCAGCTGCTGTGTAAACGTTTTACCGCATAGGTTACAAAAAAACATTTTCTCTTTTGTATGCGTTAGTAAATGGGCCTTTAAACTAAATTGCAGAGAAAAGGATTTATTGCACAGATTGCATGCAAACGGTTTTTCTTCTGTATGAACTACCAAATGTCTCTTTAAACTCCCCAGCTGAGAAAACGCTTTACTGCAAATACCACAAGGATACGGTTTCTCCTTCGTATGCGTCCGTGAATGTGTCTGTAAATTCGATTTCTGAGAAAATGCTTTATTACAAATGTCACAAACAAACGGTTTCTCTTTCGAATGCGTCCTTAAATGTAATTCTAAATGTTGTTTTTGAGAAAATACTTTATCACACACGTCACATGCAAACGGTTTCTCTTTCGTGTGTGTCAGTATTTGTGTCATAAAGTCATTTTGCTGAGAAAACGCTTCACTATATAATTCAGGGTCGTAAACCTGCTCCATTGTGTAACTAATTGCCAAATAACTTGAAGAAATAACACGTTCTGAAACACTAATTTTCAGTTGGAAGCATGAACATTCCCATTAGATTCAGTTTTACGGTTCATAAAACCCAACTTCTTGCAGCATATATCGCACGCGTGATTTATGGATGAATCAGAACATACTTCAAGGATGAATAAAATTTGATTGCTAGTAATATGTTTCAGTTCGTGAGAAAAAATCATAAGATTTCCTTTTCTTTCTTTTTGTGCATGGATATAAAAATATTCATACATCTATATAAATAAACAATAACAAAAATGCAAGCATTACTCAAAAATTTCAAACACATCTAGTGAAGAAATTATCTTTTCTATCTTGCGATGCTGGATTCCATCAAAGATATGTTATAAGTTTTCGCTCAGATCTCTGTAGCTTGAAACGGTCTCACTTTTGTATCGTTCTCGTATTTCATTGCGAAGAGATGATGTCTCAGTAGCCGTTCTCAGTATCAGACCACACTTGGAAACAACATCATTCATCAGAGGTCTCTCATCTTGCGACTTCGAAATCTAAACGAAAGAAAAAAATTATACAGTCTTAGTCTCAGAGCTACTGAAAATCGTCGAACGCAGTCAAAGATTAAAACAGGTCCATAACGATTAGAAGAAACGAGATTAATTATGGTATGTGGGGCGATTTTAAAAGAATACATTAACTTTGAAATGCTACTTCTCCGCAGCTGAAGAAAATTAGATCTTCTTTCTATAAATTACTAGCAGTACGCGCACGGCGTTGCCCGTGGAATCGGAACTTCGACAAAATGGGGGAAAAAATTCCCACAATGACACGAAAAAGTTTTGAAAACAAAATCAAAACAAAAGATACACATTATTCATTTTCCCGCTCGACAATGACGCGAATGTGATGATGTCACCGGAAGGAATCGGATTGTAGAAATGCATGATGGTAATGAAAGCATATTACGTCAACTCCTACGAGGAAGCAACAATGCATTCTGGGATCGTCCGGAGACACTCTCACTGTCAAATCTCGATAGCAAAAACTGAGCTGATCAGGAAAAAATTAATTTTAAAAAATAGAATTAGATATTTTAACCGTTCTTATTTTAAATCCGAGAGAAACGTTCTAGTTATAAGCTGAAAAAAAATTTAAATTACAGAGTTGTTAGAACGTCATAGGCGAGAATTTGAAGAAATCCTTATCAAAAATTACCATAAAAGTGACTATTATTTAAAAAATTCTTAAAATTCAGTAAATTATGTTGGAAATTCAAAACAAACTTCATTAGAACGAAATTTGTTTGTTCTATCCGATGGTGCATTGATTGTTTTGCAACGATCATTAGAAAAGATACTGCAGCCGTAAACGTGCCAAAAATGACCTAAAATAACACAAAACATTTAATAAAAAATTTTCTAGATCAAATTTTAAAACTCTGGCTTCGAGGTGCATTGAGTCACCATTACGTCTAACTGTATGCCAAATTTCATGGCTGTAAGTGCGATAGATTCGTCTGGACATCGCACACATTGCCTTTTATAAGTATAGATTTTCAGGAAGACGTTCCGAAGTTGCATTTGATTGGTGAGATGTCTCAGTATTCAGGTTCTTCTGTGCATTACGATAATGTGTTTCTTAATCTGATTTATAGAAGTCGCCAAAAATCATGGCTGCTCAGTTTGGTTCCGTAAGATCCTTAGCAATTTTGAGATATGCTATTTTTTTCGCTAGAATTTTTTTAAAGTACGAACAAAATAAAATAAAATTTTCTTCCGGATATTTTGAAAAAGCAGACGAAAACCAGGAGTGTACGGTTACGATCGCCAACTCTTTGCCGCCAAGAACGGAGATGAGAGAACATTTGTTTTGGTTGCGCAATGATGTTTTTAACGAGTGACATGCGCGGAAATTAATCTTTTCATAGGTATTTTGCACATCACGCTATATTGCGACTCGTTTCGATTGGATTGTTTTGTTCATCTCTTCGATGTGATTGGTCGATTCATTCGAATTTCAATAAAACTTCGTTTGGAATTCTTCGGTTTGAATATCGGTTCAGTACTGTGTATGTTATTCTGTGTGTTTCTTTTCTCAATGAATAAGCGAAGCTACGAGTATTCCGCTATGCTGAAAGCGAAGCCGCTGATGTTTTTTTAAGTTAAAAAAATTTTTGCCGGTACACGCTTGAAATGCCGCAGGCATTGCGTGCGGAAATTCTCTTTTCGGATTTGTTTAAAAAACCTAGATTCCTAACATTCAATGAAAAAGCGTAGCTACTAGTTTCCTACTATGCTGAAAGCGAAGCCGCTGATGTTTTTTCAAGTTAAAAAATTTGCCAGGTACACACTTGAAATGCCGCAGGCATTGCGCGCTCAATCTCTCCTTTTCAGGTGACGCATGCGCAAGAGAGGAATAAAAAGCGCACTGCACATTCAAAACTGTATTTGGCGACGGCAAATAAAATTGGCCTAAGAAAAATTGACGAGAAACCGAACCGCACCGTAAACTCCAGGTTTACCGAAATTCAATCAATAACTCGCTATCGAAAAAGGAAATACTGTTATGAAACCAGAATGTCAAGAAATAAAATTTATACCAGCTGACGGCATTGAAAATGTTGAAGTGATACAGAAGATGTTCTGTGGTATAGCGATTTCTAAATTTTCAGTTTGTCACTGTCTATTCAGGGTCATAGCTGTTAGATGAGAAAACACACTGCTCCCAGCATTAAACAACATTTCTGTTGTTATCAGAAACACGTGTAACTGGATGGAATTTTGAATGTTGTTAAAGAAGCTAGTTGAGATGGTTCATTTTCCCCGGGGTTTGAAGCCGGGATGCATATTAACTAATCTTACATTGATATAGAACATGAAGATTTTCGAGCCTCCTCTTTGGTTGGCACTTCCTACGTCATTTCTGACGTAACTAACGGAAGAGGATTTTTTTCTTCTTCTTTCTTTTCTTACAGCTCAAACGACAGCAATGCATTATTATTTTGTACTCTCTCCGTCGTTAGTTGAATGAAAATGAATAAGTGTTGACACAAAATTCAATACAAACTTTGCTTCAAAACTTCTCAATAAATTTGGATGAATAAAAAGTAAACAGTACATGCGATACAAAAATTTGTCAGAGTGCTATCTTAGTTCCTGATTCAGAACTGCAGACTGCTGTTTTTTTTTTTTTTTTTTAAATCAAAATCATAATGTTTGTCATCGTATTGTAAGGATAAAGAAAAGAAAGAAAAAGAAATGAAAGATTAAGTCTTTAATCCTCTAAACCAGATTCCGAAAATATTTGAATAAGAAATAACACTCAGCAGTGAGTTACGTCATAAATGACGTACGATTAGCTAACCAATGAGGAGGTTCGAAAAACTCTATGGTCCGTATTCATGCAAGGTGATCAGAAATGCAGGGTTATCACCGCCCTGCCGTAGCATTCGGGTCACCGACGAAAGATCGCTGCCACGACATTAAATCGGGCGCTGAAGTCGACTGCAAAATAGTCTCCATTACATGCGACGACTCCCCCTTTTTAAGGGAGGTACGACTCGTCTCCGGAGATGGGTGCTAAGAGCTATACTACAATTACTGTACCCAGAAACGTGAGCGAGACCCCTCTTACTTCTACGGCGACTTCTCATCCATATACTCGTGGTGCCCACAGGTGGGACTCAGTGTAAGGTTAGCTAATATGCAGCCAGGGAATTCTGTATCATCAAGCAAGCCTTTGTGATCGACTGAGGACCTGGTTCTGCCAAAATTTTGAGTGTCTCAATCGTCACACAGGCGCAGCAATGTACCATAATTTCCCATAAAGACGATGGTTCGGATTGCCTGTTAGACATGCGATTTTTTAGTAAACCTATTTCGTAACAGTTCTATCCTTTGAAGTCTGCATAGCAGTACAGAAAAATCAATATGAATGATCTTCAATGAATATATTCTTACAAACGTGGAAAGTCGCTTCCCAGCAATGTGAGTCTTATGGTTGGGAAGAGAGTTTTACAGGGGTAAATATGGGATCTCAAAGGTGCTGGAATCTTCTCGATATCTCCATTAGGAGAGGAGATACGCTTGAATGTACTAGATGATTCCATGTGACATCACGGCCTGTCGGGGAGACTATATAAGGAGAGAGCTTGTATGACGGAGTGGATGTTGATCGACTTTGAACGTGTTGATCGATCGAGATTCGCCTTGGAGTGCAAACGTCTTTTGGAATATCTTCGGAGTTCTATCCGCTGTGCGAGCTGGTAATCTGTTAGACGCCGAGCGGTATTGAAGAGTAGTGTTGATCCACTGAAACAACTTTAGAGTTTTGTCTGCAGTGCGAGCTAGGAAGCTGGTGAGCTGAGCGGTATTGAAGAGTAGTGTTGATCCACTGAAACAACTTTAGAGTTTTGTCTGCAGTGCGAGCTAGGAAGCTGGTGAGCTGAGCGCTATTGAAAGTGATGTTATTGTCGTTACTAGTTATTTGCTGACTGTTTATGTTGCTAAATATCAGAGTGCTGAACTGTTATTCCCTGTGAATTGTTGTCTGTTCACGTTGCAAATATGTGCAAGATCTATTATTTCTTGTTACCTGTGCTACGTGTTTTCCTACATATTTGTGAATAAACCTTCATTCTCCATTATCTTGCGTGTTGGACATTTTACACCATACACCCACAGAAAGATTTTTTTGTAACAATATGTACAAAGACGCTATAGCTGGGCATTCACAAGTAGTCTAATCCATTCCATTTGGCCCAAAGACTGGTTTGTTTTCTACCGATTCAAGTCGATGGATTTAGGTGGAACGTTCTCGGAGGCTCCAATGCACTATCGGCCGCTTCGATCCCCCATACTCCTCCACTTTTTTGGAGAGAGCACCCCCCCTTTCCGCCCCGATTTCTCCAGTCTGACTCTCACGCACATTTCCCCTCCCCCACACACGAATGATTTATTGCTCGCCTCGAAAGATCATATTTCACTTTTATGATCGAACGAGTTGAATGGAAAACCAACCTTGTTGGAATTCCACCCTCTCCGTCTGTCTACGCCAATTTTCATCAGGATTTCAAACTGACGAAACGTTTTGGCACAATGTGCTGCAAAAAATGGATTGGACTACTCTTGAATGTCCTGCTTAAGAGTATGATCAACAGGAGGGAGCGAGTTTCGTACACTTTCCGGGAGAGCAGCAATATAGGTAAATATCCGGTAAGGAATACATGAAACCCATGCAACTTTTGCATCCGATAGAGCTTAATGTCTGAAAATGGCCCCACTGCTGATTTCTTAATCGATGCAATTTTCTTTGACGCAATAGTGAAAATGGTTTCTGTCGCCGGTGAGGGTTATGCAATATCGCTACCTACATAAAGGCATTTTCCAGAATTTCGTATATATTGCCACCATACTGCAAGATGGAGCAACGCCATAAATTGCTGCGCCAGGGAAACGGCAGGCATGCTTACCATCCGGGAAGAATTTTGTTCTCAATCAATCTTTCCGCATGCTTGGCCATCTAGATCTTCTGACCAAACATTTAGTGTTTACCCAACTTGTTCGACTTTTTTTTTCACTCTAAAATCAACTAAAAGATATCGCATCTAAATCCATTTGATCTCTACCCATTCTAATTTATTTAAAATTAGTATAGATGTGTAGTGTAGATTTTGGTAAATATAACGGGCCAAAATGAACAAACTGAGAACTGTGTGTAGCATGTCCTTTGAGTTTTGTTCGTTTATAGGAAAAAAAATTATAGAAAAATATAAATGTTTGGAATTAAAAAAAATTAGAAACATGATTTTTAATGTGACATAGCAGAATGCATACAAAATTGCGAATAGTACCTTATAATTTGGAATATAATAAGACATACTGAAGATTTTTTGAAAGATTTAATAATAATAAAAAAGACAAACAAATCTCTAGACAAGCAGGCAAAATCCAGGACGGTCCAATTAAAACAGGAACTCGCTTTACTCACACAGTAACTGAGACAATTTTACATATGCATTCACTTCAGGGATGTAACGAATATTCGGCAAGTATTCGATCCTTTTGCCGAATACTAAACAGATATTCGGCCGAATAAATTAAGGGAATAATTAAAAAAAAACTACTTTTAAATGTATTTAATAAAGAATATTGCCGAATTACTATTCAGTGCATTAAAAAATATTCTAGTATTTACAGAATATATAGTAGCAATGTACTGCATAAGTTGTATTTAATAATTTTGCGTATCATTTAGAATTGGTAAAGCCTGAAATTATGATGAAAGAATAATAATTCTTCAGCATTTTCAAGAAGAAATCTGTTCTGTTGGTTGATCCATATACATTACAAACTTCAGAAAATAAGCTCTCACTATATACTGTGCTTCCAGGAACTGAAAGATATTTTCTTGCTAAATTTTTCCATCGGTTTTCCTTTCCTTTTTTCTTAGACATTTTTCCTTTTTTCCGCCACCCATTCAGTGGATATTCCATCCAAGCTGTTAGATTTTTTTAAATACAAAAATAGGAATTTATTTCTAATATCTTTAATTTATCCAGTGAATTTCCTTTTGTGTTTCTCCTTGCCATGTTCTGCAATGATGACTTTTTTTTTTTATTTCTGTTTATCAACTCCGAAATGAAGAGGGTTTCTCACATTTTATTATTGAAATTAAGATAGTTAGAATATTACAAAAAATGCTTTTTAAATGAATAAATAATAAAAAAATCAAATTAATTTAAATTTTCATTTAAAATTTGATCAGTATTTTATTTAAGATCAAAAGTAAAATGTTTTTTAAAAATAGGCATTCGGCCAAATCACTATACGTTACATCCCCAATTCACTTGAGTCATGAAACTTAGTCGTGTGTTATTACTTCTTCATGCAATAGTTATTCCACGTGTATAGGCATATTAAGGGATCTTATCACTTCCTCATCGTGATATTGAATAATATCCACAAGTATTCCCACAAAGCAATCTACAATACTTTCTAATGCATATGCAAATGAACTTTTAGTAAAATTTGTAAATCCAAATGGGTTCCTCATCGTGATATTGAATAATAATCACAGGTATTCCTACAAAGCAATCTACAATTTCTAATGCATATGCCCATTAACTTCTAGAAAAATTTGTAAATCCAAATGTGTTCCTCATCGTGATATTGAATAATATCCTCATTAACTTTTAGAAAAATTTGTAAATCCAAATTGGTTCCTCATCGTGATATTGAATAATATCCGCAGGTATTCCCACAAAGCAATCTACAATTTCTAATGCATTTGCACATTCAATTTTAGAAAAATTTGTAAATCCAAATGGGTTCCTCATCGTGATATTGAATAATATCCACATTAACTTTTAGAAAAATTTGTAAATCCAAATGGGTTCCTCATCGTAACATTGAATAATATCCGCAGGTATTCCCACAAAGCAATCTACAATTTCTAATGCATATGCCCATTAACTTTTAGTAAAATTTGTCAATCCAAATGAGAATCGCAATAAACAAACAATAAAAATCTTTCACTAAACGAGCAGTTCATGTAAAAAAATATAAAACAAAGAACTATAAAACTTTTTTCAGGTCATAAAAAGGTTAAAAATACGGAATTGAAAATTTCTGGAAAATCTTAAGAAGTTTCTTGTTTCATTAAATCCTAACTTTCTCCCTTTAATCGTTACTTGTTAATCCTTCCAAATTTCAATTAATCGTTACTTGTTAATCCTTCCAAATTTCAATCACACATATACCGAGGAGAATACCAAATAAGAATCATTCAATGAAAGGCGGATTTAATTTGGGATACAAATTTAAAAGGTAGGAAGCCACATTGAAAGAAAAGCCAAAATTAAAGCACAGCAATACATCAACGTACTTTATTAAAAAGGAAACATTTTAACAGCGCAAATACATTTTTAATTAATCATATATCTCTTACGAGCATGCAAATCTTAAGCTTTCACAAGTTTTACTTTATATTAACATGCAAATTAAGAAAACACAAGGCATCACAAAGAAAATTATTCCACACATAAAAGTGTTACTCCTTTACACAGTAAAATGGAAGCATTTTTCTTCAGCAATATTTTGGAGTAAAATGCAATTATCATTATGTTTGATTTATTTAACGAATAATACATACACAAACAAATTTTTAATAATTATAAACTGGTTTTCTGTTAAATAATAATCATATAACATATAAACATCTATTTAGGCACTACGCAGAAGATACGAATAAACAATAACAATAAAGAAATTAATACACTGATTGCATCATATCAAATCATTTATTAAATGCATTAATTTCAATTATCTTTAATAAAATGAAGCATTTTTTTCAGTCTACATATTGTCTAACTTTCAATTATCATAGAATTTTGTTTCATGGGAATCGTACGTAAAAATGCTTTATACCACAAAGAATGCAACAAATTCAGAATGTAGGTAGAAACAGATGCAAGTTGTAATCTATATTAGATTTGTCCAAAACTTTCTGTAACGCTCAGGAATGTGGGAGTGGTTTGGTTACGTGCCAGATTCAGACCAGACAGTTGGTGTACAAATTACCATACACACACAGGGATACTGTTTTGATTGTATGATTCAATAGGAATACCAGAATTAATTTATTTTTCTAATATAATCTTTTGACATTTTTTTTGTTTCTTCATCTTAGCTTCTTTTCTTTTTTTTTTATTTTATGTTGATACACCAGATTGAATTATGATATGTCCATCGCGTTTTCTTTTTTTTTATTTAATTCATGCACACAGAACTATTTAGAATAGTTCAGTTTTTGTTAAAAAGATTTCTTTCTTTTTCGTACTTAATTTTGGAAATGAATATTTATATATTTTATATTTTTCTCTTAACCGTTCTTACACCGAAAGGTTCCTTTTACTTAAAGATTTGCATTCATCAATTCATAATTTTTTTATTTTGTTTCAGTTAGTGAATTTTGCATTACTTTTACTCTGACAAAACGAAACCTAGTGTCAATTGATTCATCAGTTCTGTTTTTCAAGCTTTTTTATTTCTTAAGAACCCTGGCAATATGCATGAGATTTTCTTCAACTTTCGTTCGTAAATCTGTGAAAATCATATCTGAGATATTGTTGGCACACTAAAAGCCAGTATTAGACGGGCACAAATCTTCTGGTGCATTAGAGTGATCTAAGCTGTTATTTGTCTCAAGCAGTCTCCTCGTTAAAATCCGAAATGGAAACTTATTCATCGATAAGTTATGTTTTGTACAAATTTTTTATTGAAAAAAATCTTAAAATTAAATATGACACAGATATACAGTTTATATTTGATATTGCCAGTAAATAGCTGTGGAAATGCAATAGAGAGGTCAAATAAGCTCGGAAAACAATTTGACTTATTTGCCTCCAGCAAATGTAAATAGCGACTGAGACATGATGCTATTCCTTCGTCCCTGATAATATTGGGCTTTAAAATAGGAAATAAACTTTTTTTTTTCCACAATGGCACCCGCATCATTACACCATTCCTGAAATGCTCTTGCTAAGAAAATGCTTCACTAAACAGAAGAAGAGAATAGATTTTTAATTCTTAACGGTATGCGTCAACAGATGTCTTTTTAAATATTTCTGAGAAGAAAATGTTTTATTGCAAAAGTCACATGCAAACGGTTTATCATTCGTATGTGTCCGTAAATGTCTCCGTAAAGTCGCTTTATGAGAAAATGCTTTATTACACACCTCACATGCAAAAGGTTTCTCTTTCGTATGTGTCCGTAAATGCGAACTTAAATGACTCTTAACTAGAAATGCTTTATTACACATATTACATACAAAAGGTTTTTCTTTAGAATGTGTCCGCAAATGTTTCTTCAAATTCAGACGCTGAGTAAACGCTTTACTGCATATGTCACATGCATACGGTTTCTCTTTCGTATCCGTAAGTAAATGTATCTGTAAATGTGTCCGTAAATTTGATTTCTGAGAAAATGCTTTATTACACACCTGACATGCAAAAGGTTTATCTTTCGTATGTGTCCGTAAATGCAAACACAATTGATCTTTAACTGGAAATGCTTTATTACACACATTGCAAACAAACGGTTTTTCGTTAGTATGCGTCAGCAAATGTTTCTGTAAACTCTGTCGCTGAGTAAATGCTTTATTGCATATGTCGCATGCATACGGTCTCTCATTCGTATGCGTAAGTAAATGTTTTTTTAAATGCGAATTTCTAGAAAATGCTTTCTTACAAAAGTCACAAGCAAATCTTTTCTCTTTTGAATGCGTATGTAAATGTGTGATTAAATTTGACTTGCTAGAAAATGCTTTATGACACACATCACATGCAGGCTTCTCTTTCACATGTGTCATTAAATGATTTTGCTCAGAAAACACTTTACTATCTAAATCACAAGTGTTTGGCTTCTCCATTTTGTAACTAATAGAAAAATGCCTTTAAAAAAATACGTTCTGAAACTATTACAATTTATCAGTCAGAAGCATGAGGATTCCCTTTAGATTCAATTTTGAAAAGAAATTCTAACGTTTTATAAAACTTAATTTCTTACAGCATATATCGAATGAACGCGTATGCATAAATCTAAAAATGCGTTAAAAAAAATTAAAATTTGCCTACTGGTAATATGCTTTACTACGAGAAACAATAGCATAAGATTTCACTCTCTTTCTTTTTGTGCTTGCATGTAAAAATATTCATAAATGTACATTAATTAACAATAAGAAAAGTTTTAGCATCACTCAAAAATTTCAAATACATCTACTGGACAATTTATATCTTCTCTCTTGCGGCGCTGGATTGCATCCAAGATATGTTATAAGTTGAACGGTCTAGATTTGTGGAACTCGAAATGGTCTCACTTTTTTATTGTTCGCTTATTCCAATGAGCAGATATGGCTTCTCTGTAGTCGTTCTCAGAACACACTTCGAAATGAAATGATTCATCAAGGTCCTCATCATGTGACTTCGCAATCTAAATGACATAAAAGAAGTTTAGTAGTTGTAATCTCAGCACTACTGAAAATTTTTAAATGCATTCAAAGATTACAACAGGCCCATAGGACTAAGAAGTAACGTGATTAATTCTGGCATACAGGGCAATTTTAAAACTCTGGCTACATCTCCGCAACTAAACAAATTAGGGTTCCTTTCTATAAATCATTTTGAGGGGTAAGTCCTGAAGTTTTATTTGATTGGCAAGATGTCTCACTATTAATGTCCTTCTTTGCAGTTTCGTAATTCTTCATAATCTTTATAGAAAAGTCTGCAAAAACCATGGATCCTCAGTGTAGTTCCATAAGATCCTTAGAAAGTTTGAGAATTATCCCCCCACCACCACCAGAATTTGTTTTTAGTATTAATAAAAGATAGTAAATTTTTATTTCGGAAATTATCAAAATACAGAACAAAAATCAATAACTAGCTAATGAGAATGTTGTTACGAAACCAGAATTTTAATAAATAAATTTATACCAGTTGATGGCATTGGAAACACTATGCAGTGAAACTTGTGTTTAACGATATTGTTGTATAATGATAAAACTCCCTATAATATTTTCCTCGGTCTCAGCGAGATTTATATTTACTTAATGTGAACTGCCTGGTCAAAAAAAAAGTAGCGCACTCTAATATTTCGTCGGATCTATTTGGTACGAATCACAGCACGCATTCGTCTTGGCACTCATTATATCAATTTATGCAATGTCTGGACACATACTTTTGGCCACAATAACATCAATTTGTTGCCGAGATCTTCAATGGATGAAGGGAGATTCGTACCATCCTTAATTCTCTTTCAAATACATCCTACAGATTCTCAATGGGATTGAGATCAGGACTCCGCAGAGGCCAAATCAAGTGCGTGAATGAACCCTCATGTTCTTGGAACTATTAGTCGACACGAGCTCGATGATCCCTAGCATTATCGTCCTGAAAAGTGCCATCGCCTTCAGGAAAGAAGTAATCCATTGAAGGAATAAAATGATAGCTCGATAAGCTCACAAATTATTTTATTGCTGCCGAGCCAGACCAAGAGAACCCAGATCGTAACACTTCCTTTAAAACAGGGGTGGGGAACCGTTTTTGCACTGAAAGGCCTCATTAAGCTTTGGCAGCTGGGCAAAAGGCCGAACGAGCAGAATCTTGCAGGTTATTGTTCTGTAATTATTATTATATTACAGACAAGTATATTACTTCAATGTAAATTGTAAATAACTGGTAAGGCCGCAGGTTCCCCACCCCCTGCTCTACAGACTTGCACAGTGGGCACGGTACACGACGGGTGCAATTCTTCAGGTGCTTCTTCTCTGATGTGACCATGATGTTGGAAGAGAGTAAATTTGGACTCATCTGACCACATGATTTATTGCCCTCAAGGATCCAATCTCTGTTTTCCTTGGTAAATTGCAGTACCTTTTCTCGGTTAGTCGCAGTAACTAGAGCCTTTCTTGTTGCACTACAACTCTTTAATCCCATTCCTTTTAGTTCTCGTCTCATCGTACGAGTGGAAATTGTTTTGCTACCCTTATTGAAATTGTAAGTTCTAGGGTCTATTTTTGAGGATTAGATTTTACTAATAGTTTCATTGATCTTCTGTCATCATTTTTAGGATCGTTTTAAGACTACACATTTTACACGATGTCGCATCTTTCCAGGATTTTATAAGCTGGACAGTACGCAAATCAATGCTGGTAATTTCAGATCTCTCCGAGCAGGATTTCTGCCCTTGATACATGCCAATATTTGGCCCCTTCTTGCACTCTGACACATTCTTTCCACGACCGAGTATAATTCTTAAAGAGGTTCCACTCTTACTGAGGAAAAAAAATTTAAGGACAATAAAATTACTTATTTTAGACATAAAAATGCAAAAGATAAATTTAAATCAAATAATTCATTTGCATTTTTATTTTTTAAATAAATAATTTGATACTGATTTACAATTCTATTGATAAAATTTTGAGTTATTGTGTTCACATGACTTCCCTGGCTCTATGAAATTAATTAATAACATTTTGAAAACAGATTTTATTGCAGAGAAGATCGGTTAATTGTATTTAAAACAAAAGTTATCTTCAAGTATACAAGTTACTTTCAAAATCCAATTATTTTATTCGAAATACACTCTGTAGCTTTTACTGTATTGTTAAAGTAAGCTGTCTTTGAATATACAAAAAGAGAATAGATTGATGACTGACAGAATTCCCATACAAACACCCTTTTTCTGGCAGTGGAATTCTCAAGGCAAAATCAAGTCACAAACTGGTTTTCTCTTCTGTCCCAAAAAATATTGGACGGACATTTTGCTTATTTTTCAAGGACCAAACAAACAAACAAAAAATTCAGGTACTTTTAGGGCCTGAGTAAGGCAAATAAAATTGAAGGAGTTTTCAAGGATCGTGATAACCCTGTCTTTCAGCCATTATAACTTTGAAATTATACATTGCACGGTGCTTCTGCACTATTTAAAGGAGGTAATGGGCGTCGACATATGCAAATTTTTCAATGTGTATCTATTCTTTGACTCTTTAAACTTTGTATGTTGGAAATTACGTCGTGACTTTTTATTCTGGCCAGGTAGTGTATTTTCAACCTGCTACAACGATAATCACTTTTTAGCCTCGTCTGCCAATAACGATATTTCTACTTCAACAGAAAGCTAGTACAGTACACTCCCAATTTTTTTCTCCTTGAAAAACGACACCCTATAGTCAAGAATGCGAGATAACGGGAATCGGGGGAGAGGGGCTACACTGGAGCTTGTAGAATGTGCACAGACGTTTGTTGCCTTCCTCTCCTGGTGGGCACCATCCTGTTCATTCGCATTCAGACTGATCACTTGTTCCTTGAAATTTGGTTTTGTTGTGTCAACACCTTGAATTTAGGATGGTGCGGCGTTAAACAATGGTATTTGAAGACACGCTACAAAAAATTTCGGAAATCGAGAAAGATTAAAAATATGGGATTTTTCAGTTGACGATAGCTACTTTTTTGAGGAGGGGGATGGGAAACGAAAGAAAAGTTATTTAAGATGCTGTGGAACAAGTAAAGTGGACAGCAAACAGAAACGACTTAAAGGTGCCGTAAACGACGGTGATGACAAAGTTTTCTGCTAAAATTTCATTTTGAAGTTCTTAAAAAAAAGTTTAAATATAAAATTTTATATCAGTATATGAGAATGTACATTTTATATGTTTATAAAATACAATTTTATATCAGCGACTATTTGTACGATGAATCGATAAGCGCAATAAAATATGTTAGTGTATAGAGCGTTGATCGCAATATGAATCAAATACGATTCAAACCTGTCTAATCAGATGACCCCTCCTTCACTGTACTTCAAACAGGGCGGCATCCCCCTCAGGAATCGGATCGCAAACCAAAAGATAAACTACACAAAAATAAAGGCAATTATAGTCACTATCACTACCTTAAACAGTACAGCAGTATGACTTGACCTTGACTGATTATACTAAAAGTAATGAAACATGATTATAAATTCACGTAACACGAAAATCAGCAAAATTCCCAGAAAAAAGAAAAATCAACTCAGGTTCAAACAGCTTCCTCAAACAACTACTGAAGGGGGAGGCTTTGTAGTTCTGTTAGTGGCCACCATATAACACATAAAATCAAGAAGAAACCATGGTGGGGATATTAGAAATGTAGGCAATATTTGGGCCCCCTACCTTATATGTCCTTAAAGGATGTATGAAGCCCACGCAACTTTCGCATCCGATAAAGTTGAATGTCTGAAATGGCTCCACTGCTGATTTCTTAATTGATTCAATTTTCTTCGAGATAGTGGTGAAAATGGATTTCTATCATAGGTAAAGTTATGCAGTATTGTTACAGAATAGCCTTCTCCAGAATTTCATATATATGGTCACCATACTGCAAGATGGAATAACACTGTAAATTGCTGTGTCAGGGAAATGACGGACACGCTTAACAATTTGGGAAAGTTTGTCCTCCATCAATCTTTCCCGCATGTTTGGACAATTAGTGCTTGCCCTAATTATTCAACATTTTTTAACTTCAAAATGACATCACAGGGTATTTAAATCCGTTTGTGCTCAACAGCAACTAATTTATTGAAGTTTAGGTTACAATTAGAATCGACGTACAGTGTGAATACACCGATTAAAAATTAAAAAATCAGAAGTATGAGTAGCATGTTCTTTGACTTTTGTTCATTATGGGGAGGAAAAAAAAAAAAAAAATCTCCTGAAAATCCAAATAGGAAAATATTTTTGGAGATAAGGATTTATTACTTCATTCAGCTCTATGGTAAATTGTTCTCAAGTTTCAATTTAAATTCAGCATTGAAAGATATTGTCATAAAAAAAGAACTTGAAGATGTCACGATTTACAGAAAATAACATGCACATAAATTTCACCATTTTCATAATGTATTTGGTAATGGTTTATTTGAAGTATCAACTTTATTTATTAATCATAATTATTTAAAATCTTGAATGGGGAACTTGGATTTTGTCATGCTCAATTCAAAAAAATATATGCTGTGCAACGTAACGAAACACAAATTTGTTATTATGGATGTAACAAATATGCCGTATTCTGCCCCTTTTGCCAAATACTAAACAGATATTCATTTGAATACATTCAGTTTAAATATGTCTAACAAAGAATATTGCAGAATTACATTTCAGTTCATTTATTATAAAAAAATATCTCCTGACAATTATTCAATTTTAAGTTTCATAGTGCATAAGTGTATTTAATACTGTTACACATAATTTATTTTTTGTAAAACCTGAAATTATGATGTAAAAACAATAACTTTTTAGTATATTCAGGAAGAAGTTAGTTCCATTTGTTTTCGAACACATTATCAGTTTCAGAAAACAAACACTCACTATATACTTTTATATATTTTCTTTTTAAACTTGCAAACCTTGGATATTTCCCCTCCCACAATTAAGTGGACACTCCATCCAGCTGTTAAAAGTTCTTTATCAACACAGGAATTTACTTCAAATAATTTTAATTTTTCCAACTGAATTTTCTCCCGAGTTAGTTATTGTAAATGTTCTACAATGATGACTCTAAATTTCTGTGAAATAATCCCAAAATGAAGAGGGTTTCTCATTTCTTATCATTGGGATTAAGATATCTAAAATTTTACACAAATACATCAAGGTATTAACATTTTTTTAAATATACAAATAATGAAAAACCAGTTTCATTAACCTTTAATTTTTTTCAATAAAATTTGAGAAATATTTTATTTACAATCAAAAGTCAAATGTTTTAAAAAAAGTGGATATTCAGCTAGAAATTTGGCCGAATACAGACTATTTGGCCAAATCAATATTCGTTACATCCCTAGTTGTTACTTTTCTCTCTAAATTGTATTTGCAATACAATTAGAGATAAAGAAAATAAAGCAAATACAATTGAAATTGTATTTGCTTTATGGTAACTCTCTGAAATTAATCAATGCAAAAAGCATTAATAATTAAAAGTTTACACTTTAATTCTTATTGAATAACAAGATGCATGGTTACATTTCAAGAATCTGGTGGATAATGTAATGCATATGCACACTCTTAATTTCTTAGTAACTAAAATGTAATTGCAAAAACATATGCAAAATAATACCCACTTTTTGTAAGCAATTAACAATTATCAAGAATTCATGTCTAATATTGTGAAAAAATATAAGCGTTTACAACTAATAAAATTTAGTAACATGATCATTTTTAACTGGACATACCAGATTGCGTGAAGAAATACAAGTTGTGCTTATTAATTTGGAATATAAGATACCAAAGACTCCTTCAGATAATTTCAAAAAATAGAAGAGAAAAAAAATCATTAAACAGATCTCTTTATTACAAAAATTAAAAATTTTGACAAACTTATGACTGCATACATATTCTTTGAATAACTATCACAGAAACAACTAAAAAAAACAATTCAAAGTTTGAAGACTGAAATTAATAATACATTAATCACCATCTGAATCAATGCACTCCTCAATTTGAATTAGATACATCAACCAATAACTTATCTTGATGGAATTCTGGTGAGCACACAGTCACTGGAATTCTCCGTACTAACACTCCAGCTGTATTTCATTTTGTACAAACACTTGAAATAAAATATTTAAAGGAAGTGCATTTACAGTTGATGGATTGAGAGCAGCCATTGACAGAGATGGCACTCAAATGACTACTAATATAATTAGTGAGATCTGAAATTCCAGAGATTGGCATTATCAGTATAAATATTAACCTTATATTCCGTACAAACAACACAACAGAACCAACTTTAGTACAGTCCCTCAAAAAAGTATCTATTACAGAAAGAATGGTTCTTTAGATAACATGTTTTAACTGCTTTTCTAAATGAAAACTCCAAACATGATTATTATTCCAAGTCTCCTACATTAACGCCACTGTATACCCCCGAGCTCGGAACCTAATGGGTTCCCTGTCAGTTGAATGGGTATATGTGAAAGGAAGTGCATACTGTGCTCCTGTATGGAGACATGATTGACCTTACATCTGTCCTCGCTTCCGTTAAGTTGTCTTGACCCTCGTGCGATGTGTCCAAAGTCAGCACAAACTGACAAAAGGGGAATCGATTCTAAAGCAGCCATTCATATCTACTCTAAAATGGAAGATTTGGAACACGGGAAGCAAAAAACAATCAACAAGGTCGAAAGCCTATGGAAAATAGCATAGCGGCTCAGAAGAACTGGATTTCCAACACAACCAAATTCCAGCACTTTTTGTGCTGATTCTGAAGGTGGGACCCGACGACGAGGCTACCTAGTCGGAAATTCGATGAGTGGGGGAGAAATAGAGGCAGTAACGAAGAGACTCTTTGGAGTTTCAAATGAATGACGTGCCTGATTTTTCGAATTGAATGGGTGGAAAA
>BGPR01026845.1:0-21203 GCA_013235015.1 Araneus ventricosus | reverse complement strand
TTTTTAAACTGAAACACATTACAAAATTATTACATGACGTAAGAGAGCAGAAATAATTATATAAAACACAAAAACTCTATGGCTGTTAAAATTATGCTTCAATGTTCACAGATACAAAAAAGTATTAAAATAATTAATCACTACTAAGAAGACATTACAGAACAAAATTGGAACTTAAAAAAAAATGTTTACGAAGTATTAAAATGATCAAAATCTTCTCATAATATGCGTAATTTAATACAATAATTTACACAATTTAAACCATACAAAATTATTCAACATATACTAAAGCTCAAGACTATAAGCAATGAAGCTCTATGATCATAACATTAAGAAACACTATATATTAACATTTAAGAATTATATATCTCTTTAAAATATTTATTTAAAAAAACACAGGCTAAATGCTCTACAAGTTTCTAGCGAAAATTGAAAATTCTTATCACATTCCATATAATACAGAAATATATAAAATCATAAAACATCATTAACTCTATGAATTACTGTGGTATGATTTTGAGCTACTTTAAAAATACTCAATAATATAACGACATGAAAATGCAAACGCAGAATTATTATACCAACTTGGCTTTAAAAATATTGCAATACGATTAAAAGCAATTTTAAAACAATTTCAAAATATAACATACACATTATAATGAAATTAAAAATAATAGTTTTTCAAAAAATACTTCAGAACGTTTAATAATTATCTTGAAAGAAATTAAAATGCTTAAAAAAGGAAATGCTGAAAAATTCTCACCTCCAGAAATTTCTATTAACACGTTAAAAATAAAGTGCGAAATTCAAAAAAGCAATAGTAAATATTTTTCCGTTTTAAAAGTTGGTAGGCTATGTATATTCCATTGTAAAAAAAAGTCTAAAAATCTAAAAACTTCAAGACTTCATCCGCAATGTGTGGTTCATCATTAATCAAATTTCTCCAATCATTCGTGGAAATCCATGTTTCGATATTTGAAGCAATCAAGGCCATGACAGTAGATTTCAACAGTACATCGCTGTGAGAAAAAGCCAATTTCATTACCCGAATTATATTTCCCATCGAAATTTGAGGTAAAAGTAAATGGACACAGCGCTGGCGAAGGTCGATAATGTTATATTTATCAGAAGCGTAGTAAAGATCACATAAGAAGTCAAAGTCACCATTCGATGCCAAATCAGAGTCACTATTCCATAACTTACCGGTGTACAAGAAAGAAACGAGAACCTTGAGCACGGGCATCTTGATATCTGTGATGGTGACTGTCTTCTCTTTGAGTTCTCTCATGTCATTTTCAAACATCTTGGCGAAAACAGGAGATCGTGCACACAGGAGAGCCTTGCTCACAATCTCAGTTTCTTCACCAACTCGCAATAACACTTTCTCTTTAGACAACGATTCTGAAGAATTTTTTAAAGCATCAACGAACATTTTCAGGTTATATAAACTATCCGTTGGAATATTTACAGGCGTTTTCAATGATCTCGTTGAAAAAGTATTTTGACAGTATATTATCCGACAGATAAGGACTGAAGTATCATTCGGATGCTGTTTCAGTTTCTCAAAACTTTCATCTCCAGAAGATAATGTTATCAAATCGTAGTATTTGGTGTAAGGCGAGTAATTAATTGAACGTGTTGGAACGTTTAAACTATTTGATAACAGTAATGTTTCAGAGCCGATGAACATCGAGACGAAACACTTCAGGTTTGCAACTGATGCAATGGTAAATGTAATTTTCTCTTTGGAACCGATCAGAGTTCCAATATATGTATGTCCATTTTTCATTGTAAAATTCACTGTACTAACATTCAAATTATTGATCGAAGAAACATTAGGAATGGACCAAGTAAAGAAGTAGAATTCTCTCTTGCCACTATAGTAAATATTTTGATGCTCACAATTTCTATCCATATTGAATCAAATAGTAATTTCACACTTTACACGGAAACTCAGGCTTTTCTACAGCGCTATTGCTTCAACAGCGAACTATTAAGTCGCACAGCAACAGAGCATCATCCAAAGAATATGAGGCCAACTGGATACGGAGCCACTAATACTCGCTTACTGCGTTGTAGCATTGAATAATAATACAATATTTCATGAGTCAGCAGTGTTCTCGAGATGATACGAAGTTCTCTGTGATACGAAGCGCGTCGTTGCTATTTGAAGGCTCGAGGCCAAGGTTACTTGAGAATAACTCAAAACATGGTGGGTATCGATACTACTTGTTGATGGAAAGAATTAATGATTTTGCTTGCATTACTTTTGCGAGCTCGACTGTTATGAACAGACGCGGTTTAATTCATTCATGCATAAATATCGGAATTAAGATTGCTTAGGTTGAAAGGAACACTCGTCTACATTGGCTACTTTATTCACATAATAAAGAAATTTATATACTGAACTTGAAATTAAATTGGAAGCTGGCTGAATTTGAAATATGATCTTAAAAATCAGTTTCAACTTTTTTTTCGGGTAAAAAATTAAAAAAAAAAAAACGTTTGTAACCAGCGGGAGTGGCCTCCCCTAAACTTTCTCGTATACTTTTCAAACATTTGTCATTTCCCTTCCCCCTGCGTTGATAAAAAGTTCGAACCAACTGTAACCCAGAATGCAATGACTATCAGAAGGTTTTTCATTGTTGATTATAGTGATAGTAAAATATTGAGGTGAAGAATCATATTCAAAAAGATACGTATGTATTAAAACTTCGCAATATTTATTTTTTTTATCAAACTATAGTTATGGAAGTTCCGCGTGCGGAGAAGAAAACAGAATAGCTTGCGCATGCGCAGAGATTGCTTCCAATACGCAAGTAAAACAAGACTCCCTAAATGTTTGCTTCCTAACAAAATCTCGCCGCCAGAATTGGTTTTTGGCAAACTGCCAAGTTTTCGGAGTATCCCTTCTTTGCACAGGCATTTACGCATGCGCATGGAGTTGAACAAGTATGCTATTATACAGACCGACAGACAGTCAGCCCGTCGACGGATTTGGCCCAAAATTTTATACGGACCTACATTCATGACGATAAAACAGTGTACCAAATTTTATCCATCTAGCTATTCAAATTTTTGAGTTATAGTGTTCGCATGACTTCGGACATACAGACAGACTTCCCGTTGACGAATTTTGTCCAAAATTTGATAGAAACCTACAAATTTTGTTTAAAGACCACATACCAAATTTCATCCCCGTAGCTCTGATAGTTTTCGAGTTATCGTGTTCACAGACAGACATAATTCCAAAATTGTGTTTTTCGGACTCAGGGAGGTCTAAAACGTGGAGATTCGTCAAAATCTCGAGTTCGAATTTTTTGACGATTACAATACTTTCTCTTTGTATGCTTCGTATACGAGAAAGTAAAAATGAGTGAATCAAACTTCATGATTAAATATGTTAAGAAACCAAAGCAGTTTCTTCCCATCAATTTCCTCGAATACTTACACAATATGATGCATTTGTGTTTCATAGCTACCGTGGCCATTTATTTTTTCCCTCAAAATGGGACATTCACAAATTGTTAGGTAATAGTATGTCTATTCAAGAAAACGCATTTTTCTTCAGTTTGAGTTTATTAATAAAAAGAACCGGAGTGAACGCGTGAAAATAAATAATTTATGTGGTCTTATATTTTCAGGAAAATTAATTTTTGCTTCAATATATTTGGTATTGATTTCAAATAAGAATTAAATTCTTGGCAGTATTTCTTAAAATGTATTCGATAATTTCGACTTCCAACTGTGTTTATTTGCGCGTCCACAACTTAGTCAAGACACTTTATATGGGTGCCTTAGTGCCGGGCAGGCAAAGAATATATTCAATAATTATTCGAAATTTTGTATGATCCAAATTATTGGTGTGGAAGTGTTTGAACGATTCCTCCCTACGATTTTCGGTTGAGTCGTTGACTTTCCATTTGGAGTTTCATTCTGTCCTTTCTGCGGTGTAATGTGGTTAGAAATACGTGCCAGCTAGCTGGCTTCTGACCGGCTTGCATATGAGTTGGCAGGGGTGGCGCCAGGACCCCCGTCGGGGAAGATTTTTGTAACCCATTAACGCAATGGGCTATTCAGTGGTGTAGTCGCAAAATAAGAAGTGCCGGAACGCTCTGACCTGGGTGACAAGAAACGTACTGTTTTAAGGATGTTTTCACAGTTTTTCTTATTTATTTCTCTTTTAAAAAAAACCATTCCCGGAACGGTGTTTCGACTCCACTACACCCCTTGGGCTATTCAACTAGAATATAAATAAGACCTGTCAAAATGTTGAGATTTTTTAGGCCGCTCCCCCGGTCAACAGGTCGTGATCCCCGCCGGGCGGACTTTAACGCCACTCCTGTGTGTTGGATGTACAACTACAGAGACCATACGTCTCGTTTTTTGGGAGTCTGTTCCGTTGGCCCCAAGCACAGATTCGGGACGCCTGAGCTGGCCATTCATATCTACTCCAAAATGGAAATTTTGGAACATGGGAAGGAAAAAACAATCGTCAAGGTCGAAAACCTATGGGAAATAGCATAGCGGCTCAGAAAAGCTAGATTTCAAACCGAACCAAACTCCAGCACTTCTTGTGCCGCTTCTAAAGGTGGGACCCTGATACGAGGGTAGCGGCAGATCAAACGATTTGACTAGTAAGGGACCCGGCGACGAGGCTGCCTAGTTGGAAATCCGCTGAAGGGGAAGCGAAGAGTGCACTTTCAAGCTTCAAATGAATGACGTGCCTGATATTTTGACTGTAATGGGTGGAAGAAAAGAAAAACAGTTAATAAATATTGCCCAAAATTTCATTCTTGTTTCAGATAATATCAAATATACTGACGCAAAAAAATATGTTTTCAGAAAAATACAACATCACATAAATTATTTATTTTCAGGTGTTATTTTCTTTTTTTTTAATAAATAAAAATTGAAGAAATATGCGTTTTCTTGAATACACATACCTGAAAATTAGTAGACATCCCGTTTAGAGGAATAAAAAAATAAATGGTCACGTTACGTATGTCCCGTTTTCAGAAAGAGAGCAAACCACGATAACCATTTCAAACAAGGAGAGGCCAAAATAAAAAAAATCCTACGAAGAATTTCATTCTTTTTTTAAATCTACACCAAATATACCGAAGCAAAAATGTGTTCTTCAGAAAAATGCAAGATCACATGAATTCTTTATTTTCACGGGTTTATTCTTGATCTTTTCATCAATAAATAAAAACTGAAGAAATATGACTTTCTTGAATTTACGTAATATTAAATAAAAATTTTAAAATATCCTGTATTGAGGGAAAAAATAAATGGTCACTTTACGCGTGCCTAGGGTTGCCAAAATTCCGAGCATTGATACGGGACGTTTAAGTGCTAAATAAATAAAACATGAAAAAAGTGGGTAGGTAATGGTTTATTTTACTGTGATTAAAATCAATAAAGGTTAAGCAATCCAAAAAAATGTACACGTAGAGTAATAAAAAAGATGCAAGGCTAATCCTTTTTAGCCCAGTCATATTTTAAAGGCGATTTTAATTTCTTAATTATATCATTTTATTCCTTCACATAATTATAAAATAAGTCACTTTAAAATTACAACGGCGCAGATTTTAGAGAGAAAACGGGACAAATAGTAATACGGGACCGAGTAGTGAAATACGGTGACAGTCCCGTATATACGGGGCGTATGGCAACCCTACGCATGCCCCGTTATTGCCGTGTGGTGTCTTGGCCTATATGCGACCAAATAAATGCAAAGCTTAGGTTGACCTAAGTATTTTTATTTCACACAGCTATAATTTAAAGAACAATTCTTGCATAGAAATCTGGACTAAATATTTATATAGAGTTCGTTCATCACAGTTCTAGGACGTTAAAGTTCGATGGAATCGTAGTTCGACAAGAGATATAAATCAATATAGGTTGGATAGCTACCTCCTATCAGCGTGATAGCTTAAGCACGAGACTACAAGGAGTGCTCGCAATTCGATGAGCCGTGATTTCGGAATACTGCCGATTTCTCAGTGTTCGTTGTCCAAGTCCGAATTAATTCGGGACTTTAAATCCGAGATGATCACACAGCTCTTTCTGCTCTCTGAAAAGGAGTCTGAAAACCACGTTCGAGACTCCTAAATCGGTTCTTTTCCTCTCTCCTCGTTTCCAACTCAACATTCCGTTTTTATCCCCTACCTCAAGGGGTGGAGTTCCGCCTTCCTTTCAATCCACTGGACAATCGTCTTCCTGTAATAAACTTCCATATTACCAATGGTCAACTCCGACCGTGGGAATGTTCTTGAGTTTCCCCACCACAGGAGCTACACAGATGTGACATGAAAGAGTACCGCTAATCTCCTCATAGCCGACCCCAATGCGCTCTCTGACAGATATTGATTCCTGTGCATTGTGGTCGCTTCTCGTGTGAAGCTATTACCCTCGCTAACGTCTCCTTAATGACCACCAGGTGCAGCTGGCCTGCGGTCAGTGGCTGAAGTCAAAGGTACTCGACTCTTTTCTCGTGGGAACTGTGCTCGCGGGAAGGGAAAACATCACAGCCGTGTTACTAGGCGCTACCACCGATTTTTTTTATTTTCCGAGCCTTTTTTGAAATAGTTACCACGAGTTGTTTATCTTTCTGAAAACGGGATATTTCAGCGTCCCGACGCTCTGTTTGGAGATAACGGGTTATGCTAACTTGAAACGGGGCGTATGGTCACATTATATTCGGGACTGTCACCGTATTTCACTTCTCAGTCCCGTATTGCTATTTGCTCCGTTTTCTGGAATAGGAAGAAATAGAACGTACTATTGAATATTTACAAGTAAGAAACGTAGATAATGGCAACACTGAGATTCTATTCAACCCGTTTGTATATCTAAAAGATCATTTAGAAAAAATAATACCAACCAAAATTGCGGAGCAACTATGAAATTGAGCATGGAAGAGAAAGGGCTGAAGTGTTTTACACATACAAAGCATATTGATCCGAAGTCGTGTCTGATAAAGCTATCTGAATACGCATTTGCCATTTCAGCCCACAATGCAAATGCGGAGAGAATATTTTCTCTAAAGTCAACTCCATGGTCCGACGACGAAAGAAACAGGTTGGCAGCGGAGACAATTGAAGCAATTTTGATGTGTCGTTATAATTTTAAAATGACTTGCTCCCAAATTTGTAATTATGCGAAAGAAGAAAATAATATAATTTAGAAAAAATATCACTCTTTAAATATTACTGGCATGTGGATTAGCCTGGCATCTTTTTTATTATTTTGTGTGTTCATTTTTATTAGATTTCTTAAACTTTATTCATTTTTTATCAGAGTAAAACAAACCATTTACCTAACCAGTATTTTCATGTTTGATTTATTTAGCACTTAAACGTCCCGTAACAATGCTTGGCAATTATGGCAACCCTATTCATAGCACAGCGAAGGAAACTGAATATAGATTCTAGTTGTCTTCCTTTCCACCCACCTAAAATGTTGGTGACAAGACCACATGCCAAACTTCATTTGTCTGAAGTCGTTCCGCTTTCGAGTTATAGCGTTCACACACCCGCAAATATACAACACTTCGACGCATTGAGTCCAAAATTTGACACACATATACAATTCTAATGATAAATCTATATGTTTAACCAGCCAGATTCGGCGACCAGCGTGCTCGCCGGGAATACTCATTTTGCTTAATTTGAAGTGAATTTTGTTTTATTTAACTCACACGACACAATTCACATTCTGCTGCATGCTAGCTGAATCCAAACATGCCGATAACCAGAAATAAATGCAGTAGAACCCCGGAAATCGGAACTCCGAGTATCCGAATTTCCGGATAATCCGAACTGTTTCCGTCCAAAAACTCATGGAGAGCAGTGGAGTGGAATTTGTATTTGAATGTCCGTCGAATAAGAAAGTTCAAGCATGACCCTTGTTCACGATCACAACATTTATTATACGATCACACACACAGAACTATATACATGGTTTTTTAACAAGCGAGAGACAAGACAAGTGCGTAGCAAAGGTGCGCATCGGCGCGCTCACATATTATGGCAACCATTGATCGTCAATATGCCAATTTACAGTTCAAAGGCGCCAACACGAACAACTTTTTTAAATTTTCTGAAAAATTTTTATTGGGAAATGAAGGGAAAATAACAATTACGTATCAGAAACAAGGCTAATGTTTATTCCTAATTTAAAATAAGTATTCTATTTGGTGTTTCAGAATGAATTCAGCACCTTAATTAGTAAAAACAAACTCGGATATCTTCTTTTTACCTTCAACTTGTTTACCACTGTACCGTGGGAATCGACGAGTGCTGCCGCACGCCTCCACAGAGCACCCAGAGTCAATACTCTAATGCATTTGGTATATCAAAAGTATTTGACTGAATACCCCGGAATCCGAACACAGGTCAGACCCAATTAGTTCGGATTACCGGTGTTCTACCGTATCAGCAAGCATAATGTGTGATCTTACTGGATATACAGTAGAGTCTCCCTACAACGAAGTCTCCCTACAGCGAATTTCTCCCTATAACGAATTTTTTAATCGGAATGTTAAATAACATTCAAAATGTTCTCCATATAAAGAAGTGGTTGTCTCCCTATAACGAATTTTTTCAGACATTTATCTTTTCGATTTTTGTCATTTTTGAAGAAAGTTGCTAATTTCTGTGCACACAAATCGCTCACACGTGCCTGTTTCAGGAACCACTCGCATTGTTCATTCCAGAGATAACACAACAATAGAATGCTATGTGATGAGTAATGCAGTTGTGGGGATCTGTGTTTCTACAGAGGGAGCAACATTTTTACGGGTCAAGATTCCAAGAATCGGGGTGGAAACAGCAAATGGATGTGACAATACGCATTTTATGTTTATCCTTACTAGTACAAATTATTCTGTAAATTGGTTGAAATTTGAGCATTTTGTTTATACAATAAAAATTAGTATAATTTTAACAAATTTATAATAAATATTACTTCATTTTTAATTGAAAGTCATAATTAAATATTTTTGAACTTATCGCACATACTAAAAGGTTTGTAACATTTACTTAAATAACTGCAAAAATCTTTAATCTCCGTATAACGAAATTTTCTCTATAGCGAATTTTTCAACTGGAACCAAGCGATTTCGTTATAGGGAGATTTCACTGTATTTCCTAATATGTTAACTATCTTAGAGGGTTTTGTTTACAGATTTCATAGAAAAATTGATGAAATGGAAAAAGGAAGTGAAATCCCTGAGGACTCTAGCTTTCAACAATGGAACGCGCAATTCAATGTTTGTATAAGCAATAAAAACAGATTGAATTTTATTGCAACAATGAAAAATATTGTTGTAAATTACGCATAAAAACATTTATTAAAATCAGGAGAAAATGCTGGACATCAACTAAATCCTATCAGATGTCTTAAACACTTACGTGAAAGTATTCATTACAAGGCAGTATGAGAGTATCCGAATTACTGTTATTCCTTACTCTGCGGTGTGGAAGTTTAGAGAACAAGGAAGTGGCTTGTGGGTCGTCCTCGACATCGGTCAACAGTCCTCGTTCACAGCAAGTCCTCAAGCAGCTTCAACACGGAACGTTAAAATGAAACAAACTACTGTTCAGCAACGGATTCCGAGACTACCACTTTTGGACGGTTTTACACCGGAAAGGGGTGTCAGGCAATGAGTCAGATGAGCGCATTTCAGGAGTTCTTTGTTAGATCACACTCAGTAAAATGTAAACATCACCCTTCCGTTCTTCACTTTCCCCCTATTTTCATGAAAATAACTCCGGCCGGCGCATGCGCGGAGGGTTTCCGAATCCGTTGCTAAACAATAAGCTATTCCTTCTGCTACTATGGAATAAACTTTAATCAAACATGTATTCTTTCAACAGTCTAGAACAGAAGTTCCCAATCTGTGTGTGTGTACCCCCCTCGGGGTACGCAAACGACCAGTCGGGGTTACGCGAACTCAAAGTCGGTAATGGTGAACACTAGAAAATATAAGGGATTAAAAATGTTACAGAAATTTGGTTCCCCACGTTCGTTATTAAAGTAAGAGTGAAAGTTTTGCAAAACCTAAAGCCTACCTTCAAAATAATGTGAAATTATTACAATACTGATTTCATTTGCTTGGACGTTAGGCAATAAAATTTACTAAAGTATAGTGTGTGACTTAAAAATCTTTAGCAAGTCATCCGCAGTGAAAATTCCATTTCAAATTATCTCCCGATGTGGCCAAAACTGGAGCATCTACCCTATTAACATTCAGAAATAAGTACTCGTTATACACTTCGCTACCAGGAGCAGAAAGATATTTTCTTGCTAAATTAGCAAGTCTTGAAAATTTGTCTACACTTCTTTTCCCACCAATTAAGTGGATACATCATCCAAGCTATTGGAAGTTCTTTATCAAAATGGGAATTTACTTCCAATAATTTTAATTTGTCTACTTAATTTTCTTATGTGTTTGTCATTGTCTATGTTCTGCAATAGTGATTTATTGCTCTGAATGCATTCTCTTTCATACCTCTGAAGTAAACCGAAAATGAAGAGGGTTTTCTCATTTCTTTATATCGGAATTGTGGTATTTAAAATAATACAAAAACACAAATTTAATAATATTTATCTTTTTTCATCCTATGATAAATATTTAATTTCGAATTAAAAGTGAAATGTTATTAAAAAGTAAATATTCGACCCCCGAATATTCGGTATTCGGCCAAATCACCATCTTCGTAACACATCTCTAATTTTTTTTCTAAAATTTTTCTTAACCTTACCTTGCACACACTCTCTCGCTTATATATATTATACACCAATGCAAGTCTTTATATGAAAAGAGTTTTTAACGACAGGTTAGGTGATTTTTTGTACATAATTTCTGAAAAGTAAATATATGCAAGATCATATATTTTAATTATTTTTTACAAAATCATTACAGAATTCAGTACAGGAAACTGTAACAAAACTGGTACTATGTTCAAATAGCGAAACACATATCAAAATTATAGGACTACGAAACAGGGAAGAACTGACAAAAAAGCAGCTTGTTCTGTGCAATTTAAAGCATGCTTCAGTTTTTACAAATAAAAATAGTAAAATAAAATGAATAACCAAATTTAAATAATGTATTACAGCAGAATTTTGAACAAAATTAAATCCTTTAAAAATACCTACGATATATTAAAATGAACGTAACATTCAATCCAAAATAAATAGTTATTCCACTATTTAAAACAGTTTTATTAAACGCTTCCCAAAATACAAAAGAAGAAAAAAAATACAGGAATCTAAATATAATAGAGCATAGCCTTAAGCTCAAGACTATGAGCGATCAAGCCTGATGCTGACATTACTAATTACAAAAGAAATTTATGTATTTATCATCACATTATAATGAGTATATAAGAGACACACTAAAGACAGTAGATGCTACAGTTTGTTTAAGAAAGCTTACAATATGTGGAAGCTGCTGAATATATATTAACAGATTATTACACATCCAAATACATTGGAGTATGATTTTAAGCAATTACGAATTATGGTTTAAATGTTAAAAAATAAAGAAATATTCAAAAATATAAAACACCATTAATTCTTTGTAAAAATGTGTTATAAAAACTCACAAAATACTAAACACATGAAAATGCAATCAAGAAAGAATTACACAAACTTGGTAAAAAAAAACCTTAGCCTTAAGTTCAAGACTATGAGCGATCAAGCCTGATGCTGACATTACTAATTACAAAAGAAATTTATGTATTTATCATCACATTATAATGAGTATATAAAAGACACACTAAAGACATTAGATGCTACAGTTTTTTTAAGAAAGCTTATAATATGTGGAAGCTGCTGAATAAATATTAACAGATGATTAGGCTATTATTACACATCCAAATATATTGGCGGATGATTTTAAGCAATTACGAATTATGGTTCAAATCTTTAAAAAATATAGAAACATGCAAAAATATAAAACGCCATTAATTCTTTGAAACACTGTTATAAAAAAAATTCACAAAACGCTTAATACATGAAAATGCAACGAAGAAAGAATAGCACAAACTTGCTAAAAAATATTACAATATAATATGATGCAATACATATCAAGATGAAATTAAAAATAATAATTTTACAAAAATAATTCGGTATGATTTTAGGTTATCTTCAAACAAATTTAAATTGTAAACAAATTTAAAAGATGGTGTTGAAAAATCTTCATCTTAAACAAATTCCATTAATTAAAAAGAAACTACTAAATTTTAAAGACCAAATGTATAATTTTATTTTTTCCCGCTCCCGTTTAAGTTCTTTAGGTATGAAAAGTTATCGTATACTTGAAAGTTCTAAAAGTCACAAAAATTTATGACCTCAACTGCAATCTTTGGCTGATTATCTAACAGGTTTTTCCAATCATTCGTTAAAACCAAAGTTTCGATATTTGCAGCAATACATGCCATAGCAGTAAACTTCAACCGTTCGATGTCATGAGAAAAGGACAGTTTCAATGCCCGAAATACATTTTCCATAGAAATTTTAGGCAATAGTAAATCGACGCAGAGCTGGCCAAGTTCGATGATGGCATATTTATCAGAAGCGTAGTAAAGACCACACAAGAAATCAAAGTCATAATTCTGTAACTTACCAGTGTACAAGAAAGAAACGAGAACTTTGAGTACATGCATCTTGATATCTGTGATGGTGACCGTATTATTTATCCGTTCTTTCATATTACTTTCAAACATCTTAGCGAAAACAGGAGATCGAGTACACAGGATAGCCTTGTTTACGGTCTCACTTTCCTTACCAACCCTCAGCAGCACTCTCTCTTTCAACGATTCTGAAGAATTTTTGAAAGCAGCTGTTGTAACGATCCCATTGGACGATTGCAGCGCCACCTCCCTTTCTGAGTATATTTGCCATGATATTCATCAGTTGGACGATGGAAATTACACTGTGTGGGATTGAGTTATTCCCCCCCGTTTGTAACATTAATTATAACTATTTTTATTTACTGTAAATATTAATTTTGTGTAATGTGAAGTGTCTTTTGTGTAGTGACTGTTTATTTGTTAGTTAAAAATAGTTTAAAAGTAACTTTGTTTTCCCCAAATTAATTTTGTCTTTGTTTATTTAATTTTTTTTCATAAAATTATTTTCTTTTAGAGCTAGCCGAAATTTTTAAATAGTTGCTACATAAAAATTGGCGCCCAAACGTCGCGCGGTCTTCGAATTTAAAAACGAATAAGTTTTAATGTCTACGGTCCAACTCATTTTTATTTTGCAGCTCTGTGTGAGTTATTTTGAATTAATTTGTGTGAAAGAAAATTTCTTGCTCTGTGTGAGCTTATGAGGATACTTCTACCATCCTGGTAAGTATTGGAAAATACCATTGAAAGAATCTGCAACCTCGCAGTAAGTACAAATATTCAGAATTTCATAATATAACAGAAATCAGATGTCCTATCCAGTGACAAGTTATTAGTAATGAAAATTAACGTTAACAAAACATTAAGTTAAATTTTGATATTGCATTTAATTGAAAGTTGAACTTGAATATTGTGAAAATGTTTGAACTTCAAACGTTGTTTAAATCTTAACATCTTTCAGACTCAATGAAAAAAGTATTTTTGGAACGAAGTTATTAAAATATTTGTGTATGCATCAATATACTCTTGGTTATTCCTGGTATTCAAAATGAATCGTATGATAAGAATTCATATTATTAAGTGTTTATTTAATTTCTGTAGTTTATTCTGAACATTTAAGTTTTTTTTCTATTTAGCGCAATAATTGCAAAGGTTATTATTTTGTGCTCATTTTCATATTATATTTTGTGTAAAAACATTTTTATATATCTCAGTCTAATTTAACAATAATCCTATTGCATATATTGTTCCCAGTGTGTGTTTCAATCGTCAAAAATTATACTTTCGCTTTGAAGAGAGAGAAAACTGCTGATCAACGCATAAAAGCTGTTGCGTATGTCCTTGAAAAAGTATCTTCAGTTTAATTCTCATAAATTTCCTCAGCAGATTATTTTTTTTTCTCTCTCTTCAAATGATCAAGCTCTAGCAAATGTTTATAGAGTTAGCGCTGAAAGGAAGTGATTCGCATTGAATGTATAATATATTTTATTCTGAAAGTGATAGTGAGATTTTTCAATCCAGTCAGATGATGAGATCATAGCTTATTTATTTTTTTAAACGAAAGGCATATTTTATTACTAACTTCCTGCTGTTTTGAAATAATGAAAAGTATTTCATAATGTGAAAGAATATTTGTGGTTTCAAAATAGGATTGCTTTTCATTTCAGAAGAGTATTTTCTTGGTTTGAAAGAGAAATAATAATTTATTAATTACTCTTGGTAAATGAAATATATCATTAATGCTGTCAAATAAAGTTGCATATAATTTTTAATTGAAATACTAACTTTTATAACAATTTTTCTTAAAATTTTGAATTTGATTATTATGTTTTATTGTCAAATTTGCACTTCTTATAAATTTAGTTTTACTAATGTTGCCACAGGGTGAATATTAAAATTTAATATTTTAGATATATTGTGTTAAAATTGATTATTGTACGTTTTCAAAATATCCAAATTTAAATTAGGTTTTTTCTCCAAAACATAAGACTTGTGTCATCGAACATTTATTAGAATTTAGGACTTAAAAAAAAAAAACTTTTAAAATGGCCTATTTGGGAACAGGAAGAAAGCACGATTTGATTAATCTAGCAACCGAACTGGGATTGCAGGTAACGGAGGGTCTAAAAGTGGTAGAACTAAAGCAACTGATTACGAGTGCGGAGTCTTACGACGAAGAATTTACAAAGAATTTATTCAAATCGATTATTGATGAACGAATGGCTGTAGCAGCTGAAAAGGAAGCCGAACGCTTGGCTGTAGCTGCTGAAAAGGAAGCTGAACGTCAATTCGAACTAGAAAAATCAAGAATCGAAGCAGGAGTTTCTAGAAATATGACTCATGCCAATTCTTCTCAAGAAGTAACTGATCAGGCTAAATTTGACCTCAGTCGCATTCTTCCAAAATTCAACCCAAAAGAAGACGAAATCGGACTTTATCTTACCATGTTTGAGCGACAGTTAAAATTTGTTAACATACCGGAAACCAACTGGATCCCATACCTAATCGGATCCTTACCATCTGAAATAAATCAAATGATTGTGAAGGAAAATGAAGAAGATTCTAAAGACTATGCCAAAGTCAAAGAAATGCTTCTGAAAAGATATCGGCTCACCGCTGATAGGTCCGACAATTGTTTATACAACATCGAAAAAGTGCAGAAATTACATGGAAAGATTACACTTTTGAATTAAAATCCTATTTTGAAGGATGGACCACAGAATTGAACATTTCTACTTTTGAAGAATTAAAAGAATTGATAATCGCAGATCAAATTAAAAGGAGAACCCCTCCAGAGTTTAAAGAACATTTCGTAGATTATTGGTCAGAACTAAACAAACCATTTGAACTCGCTGAAAAGCTTGATGCTTATGAAACTGTGAAATTAGGCATGAAGAAACATGTTTCTGCCTTTGTGAAGAAACCCTTCTTCAAAGAAAATGTTGTCTTTCACCCTGAAAGAAAATGTAAAACTTCCCATCCTCGTGAAGTTAATCAGCCAAGATCGAACGATTTCGATAAATCTGTCAGTTCTAGACCAGAAAGAAAATCTTCAATACGATGTTATGGTTGCGGTTATCCTGGTTTTATCCAATCAAAGTGCCCTAAATGCACAAAACCCAAAGAAGAACTTAAAACTGTTGTTCAAAGTATTAAACTTTATGCAGCTGAATCACCCGATTCTCCATCAAGTTCTATCTGCCTAACTGTGTGTGGCAGAGATGCAGCCTTTTGCGCTGAAACTGGAGCTTCCAATTCCATTGCAGGAGAGGAATTTTTTAAACTGTTGCGAGATCATAAATTCAGATTTTATAAGAGAGACATTACGATGGTCCTTGCAGATGGGAAAGAAAGAAATGTTGAAGCCTTGACGACTACTGTAAATCTCAATGTAGAAGGAAAAATAGTTCGTGTGAAGTTCATCGCCTTGCCTGAAGCAAAGGGAAATCGAACTCTTCTTGGCACAGATTTCTTGCAAGCTGCTGCAATTGTACTTAATATCCAGAATGGTACTTGGCATTTCAGTGAAAATCCCCATAAGCAGTTCTCTTTTTACAAGAACCCATCTGACGTTAAGGAAAATCTACCTACGATATCTTCTCACAAAGTAACCTCTCCAGAGACGATTCCTGTCGCATTGCCAGAAACATCTGTTCCTGTGATATTGAGAGAAGATGAAGGGAAACATTTGACGAGTAAACAACGTGACAAATTTAACTCGCTGTTAAAAGAATTTGAGACATGCTTTCATCCAGGGGGAGACCCTACCCCTTTTATTGAGCATCGTATACAAACTGGAAACAATTTACCTGTTTCTGAGCCTCCATATCGAATGACCCCTGCAAGAAGGAACTGTTAAAAAAGGAGCTAGAATCTTTACTAGCTGAAGGTATCATTGAGGAATGCGAGAGCCCTTACGCAAGTCCTGTTGTGTTGGTTCCAAAACCAAATGGATCTATCCGATTGTGCATCGACTATAGAAAGTTGAACGCTACAACGATTCCCGACACCTACCCGTTACCAAGAATGGATGATTTATTAAATGAGGCTAAATCGACAAAGTTTATGTCTACAATAGATTTGAAAGCGGGCTATCATCAAGTAAAAGTTTATGAAGCAGGCCAAGAAAAAACTGCTTTTATCTGTCCTTTTGGCACCTATAAGTTCTTGCGGATGCCTTTTGGGTTGCGAAATGCTCCTGCAACATTTCAACGCCTCATAGACAAGTTCAGATCTGGACTAAAGGATGTTTTTGCTCTTTCATATCTTGATGACGTCATTGTTTTATCTGAAAACTTTGATAAACATTTAGCGGATTTAAGACAAGTATTTGAAAGACTATCTCTGTTTAAACTCACTGCCAATCGAAATAAATGCAATTTTGCTTGCAACAGAGTGAAGTATCTAGGACATTACATTACTGAACAAGGAATTGAAGTAGATGCTGACAAAGTATCATCTGTGCAGAAAATAACTGAACCAACCTGTGTTAAAGAAGTTCAGTCATACTTACAAACTTGCTCTTGGTTCAGAAGATATGTCCCTCACTTTTCAGAAATAGCGAGACCTCTCAGTGATCTCACAAAAAAGAATACGACATGGACTTGGGGTGAACCTGAAAGGAAAGCATTTGAATCGTTAAAGAGAATGCTGATTTCACCACCTGTGCTGTCACAACCTGATGGAAATAAACCTTTCATAATTCGAACTGACGCAAGTAGTATGCTCTGGGTGCAGTCCTGATACAAGGAGAGAAACCAGAAGAACATGTAATAGAGTACGCAAGTAGGTTGCTGAGTTCTGCAGAAAGGAATTACTCGACGACTGAAAGGGAAGCTCTTGCAGTTGTATGGGCCTTAGAAAAATTCCGTGGATACGTAGAGAACCAAGAAATAATCATCGCATCAGACCACCAACCTTTAAAATGGTTGATGAGCATAAAATCACCATCCGGTCGCTTAGCTCGATGGGCTCTACAAATCCAATCATTCCATCCGAAAATTCTTTATACGCCTGGAAAATCCAACGTTGTTGCAGACCTCCTGTCTAGACCAGTCCATGATAATAAAGAATTTGTGTGCAATCTCAACACCATATCTATCGAATTGCCATCTCGAAGATCTAGAGATATTCGTGAAGAGCAGATGAAAGATGAGGATATAAAGAAAATAATCGATTGTTTTGAGAGTGGAAGAAAAGATGAAGATTTCATCAACTGGACAAGTAGAGGATATCTAATGAATCAAGGTATCCTTTACCGATATTCGCCAGACACAGAATCCGAGGAGGCACAGCTTGTTGTCCCTTGTCATGAACGAGAACGAGTGTTACAGCAATACCATGATTCACCCACTGCTGGACATAGCGGATCAGAAGGAACGTATTTCAAGATAGCTAGTCGATACTATTTTCCTGGAATGAGAAAGTTCATCGCTGAATATGTAAAGAATTGTTCTGAATGCAACAGATACAAGCCAAATAACCAGAAACCTGCTGGACTGTTGAGAACACCTATTTATGCCCAAAGATTTGAAATTTTAGCCATCGACCTCTTTGGCCCTCTTCCTGAAACTCCTACTGGAAAGAAATGGATCTTCTTAATTGAGGATACCAGTACAAAATGGGTTGAGCTCTTTGCCCTAGAAGATGCTACTGCTCAAAATTGTGCAAAATTCCTAATAGAAGAAGTTTTTCTTCGCTATGGCTTACCACGAAGATTAATATCCGACAATGGAACCCAATTTATTAGTGCTGTCATGCAGCAAACATGCAATTTCCTTGGTATCAAACAAGAGTTAATTCCAGTCTATCATCCTCAGGCGAATCCATCTGAAAGTGACCTGAAGCCCAAACTAGCTATTTTAGTAGGTGATGCTCACGATACCTGGGATGAAAAGCTGGCAATGATTAGATTTTCCATGAATACATCCAAATGTGACACTACTGGTCACACTGCAGCATATCTACAATTTGGACGTGAACTTAGAACAACAGACGACGTTAACCATGATCTTAGAAGTCTGATCGAAAACGACAACTTTGTAGCGGAGATAACACCCTACTTGAAACATTTTGCTCCTTTAACACCCCAAATCAGAGAACGGGTTGAGCAAAAGCAAGACCAGAGAAAGAAATATTTTGATAAAAATAGAAGACCAATTTATTATCAGCCTGGAGACAAGGTCTGGGTGACTCTACACCCTAAAAGTAGTAGAAGTGACAAACGAAGCAAGAAGTTTTACCCGAAAAGGGAAGGCCCTTATCTCGTAGTCACAAACAGATCTCCTACCACTTATGACCTTTCTGATCCCAGTTCTCCAGATCAAGTTCTCGGAACTTATCACACAAACATGTTGAAGCCATATGAACTACCTCCAGAAAAGAACACAAGTCCAGTAGTTCCCATAAAGAGAAGAGGTAGGCCTCGGAAGCATTTTCCAAAAGCGGAGTCTTCGTCGGGACGTCTTCAGAGTCCGAGGGGGAGTCTGTAACGATCCCATTGGACGATTGCAGCTCCACCTCCATTGCTGAGTATATTTGCCATGATATTCATCAGTTGGACGATGGACATTACCCTGTGTGGGATTGAGTTATTCCCCCCCGTTTGTAACATTAATTATAACTATTTTTAATTAACAAATAAACAGTCACTACACAAAAGACACTTCACATTACACAAAATTAATATTTACAGTAAATAAAAATAGTTTAAAAGTAACTTTGTTTTCCCCAAATTAATTTTGTCTTTGTTTATTTAATTTTTTTTTCATAAAATTATTTTCTTTTAGAGCTAGCCGAAATTTTTAAATAGTTGCTACACTGTTAATTTCTTCAGGTTTTGGAAACCACCAGTTGAAGTATTACCAGGCGTTTTCACTGATTGTGTAGAATATGTATTTGCAGTATAAGTATATTTTATTCGACAGATAATAACTAAAGCATCATTCGGATGCTGCTTCAGCTTTTGAAAACTTTCAACTTCAGAAGATAATATTAGACCGTATTGATACAAGTCCGAGTAGGGTATGCCAGTTGTGAAATCCTCTATCAAAGTTGGCGAGTTAAATTTCTTTGAAAGCAGTAAAGTTTCAGAGCCAATGAACATGGAGGCCGAACACTTTAGGCTGTTCCCTTTTTTAGACGTAAGAATTAAGTTAATGCTGTCTTTCGAACCAGTCACAGTAACACTATATTTGCACCCGTTCTGCATTTTAAAATTCTCTGTATTAATACACAAATTATTGATCGAAGAGGCATTAGGAATGGAGCAAGTGAACAAGTAGTATTCATGTTTGCCACCAGTGCAGTCAATTTCTTTATGCATACAATATTTATCCATATCGAAACTCAAGAACTCTTTTGAGTATCTACAAAGACGCAATCGGGTTTTTTCAAGACAAGCGAGACAGTTTTAACACACCAAAAACAGAACTCTCAGTAAATCTCATTCATTTGCCAGCGGAAGGCCAGACAAAAATTACGCCAAATTTTTGTTTCCTAAATTTTACAGCATCCAATTTCCAATAATATCAAATATTTTGCCCTAGAAGTTAATCTCTAATTTTAATAAATGTCTAAAAATATTTTTTGGCATAATTCACAACAATACATTTCCTTGTTGCAACGCAACTCAAAACATTTTCATTGTTTAAAAAATATTTAATTGCATATTTCTCTTTCATTTGTTATAATCTGAAATAATATACTAATAAATTTAGCTTTCATAACTAATTTCATCAAAATTTTTGTGAAATCTGTGAACCAAGCTCTTCGAGAAATATGTTTGCTTACATTAAGAAATATATCCAGTAAGCTAAATGGGGGGGGGGGGCATGGTTGCTATGTTTTCATTCTTTTCTCAGTTTGTTTTAATAGAACTAACATGCCACCTGACGCGGTGATAAAATAAGCCGCGTCATTTTAAAGTTGAAATCAAATATTACAAGAGAAATAAGAAAGTGAAGATAGTGCCTGCAATATTTATTTAGAGGGTACATGACATGGTCAGTTATTCGACTCCTTTAGAGACATTTATGTTGTTTGGGCGTTAAATGGATAACTCATGATTCACACAAAGAGCGGACTGTATTAAATTTAAATTGCATTTATTTGAACTAGCAAGAGCTCACACACACAAGAAGGCCTTATACAACAACAACACAACGAGATACAAGCGTCCATCCGGGGATTTTACCCCCCTGGGGTTGTAGATTGAACACGGAGGGGTTGCTAGGGGCGGACAATTTCGCCCTTGGCAATGTTTACAAATTTCAAGCAAATAAACTCACACTACTAAACATATGTAAACAATGAACAGATTAGGTCGAAGGTGACTAAGAGAACATGCGCTGAATATCTGCCACAATCTGAATTTTACAATTACGTTGTAAAGAGAATAATGGATATAAAACGATGAAAGCTTCAATTCAAATCATATTCCCGGCCCACTAGCTTGTCGCCGAAGGCGTCTAGTTTAAAATAAAACAGCATCACTTTTATGAAATTAAGCTTTACAGTGAACTCCCGTTTCTACTAAAGGTTACAACAATAGATGCAACG
>BGPR01026844.1:0-21203 GCA_013235015.1 Araneus ventricosus | reverse complement strand
GATACTTTAAAAGAAGAAACAATAAGTAAAGCAATTGTAAGTGGTAAATCTGTCTGCAAAATTTCACAAGAAGAACGTATATCTTTGGTTGAAGAACCAGCTCAACATATTTTTGACACGTAACCCCAGATAGTAGCTCCGAGAAAGAGAAAGAGAATTGATCCATTGGGACCTCCAATGGATCAATTCAGTAGTTAAAAAATGCTTTAAAACTTCCAGTAGAGGCAGTGGTTTGTGTGTTTCATTTAAACGGTTTGACTCCTATTAAAGTTATGTTTGCCCTCGATGGTACAACTTTTTGACCTACTTCTTTTATTGCTGTAATAGAAAAACATTTAAGAAGTTGTCAAGATTTATCAGTTGTTTAGTACAGTAAAATAGATAGTATTCTTCCAGAAGTTGATTTCAATCAGTTGAGCACAGACCTGATATAACTCAGGTATATGTGTTAGACTGTACTAACAGGCAGAGCATTCAAGTTGACAAGCAGAAACCCAGGAAACATCTCCTGTGCAACATGGCTGACAAAGACAAACCGAATTTTACGTTTATATATTGCATTACTTGATCCAACCCCTTAGTTGAAGAAATTAGCTGAGTTTGCATGAAAGTTTATGCTCTCTGTCAATAAAATATCATTCATGAATTATTTATGCATCACAAAACTTTTTTAGAAGATGATCTTAAGATTCAATTAACTCTACTGAAAAATGCTTTTATGGTACTCTTTGTAGGCTTCAGTCATGTTCTTTATCAAAGTTAACTCTTTGTCGGGCACAATATTCGCACCGGCGAGTTAGGGGCGCAATGCTCCTGACAGGCGTAGGTAAACAATCTTGAAATTAATATTGTTAATATCAATTTATTTTAATTTTAGCATTATAAAACTAATCACTGACCTTCTTGGGAAGGCTTAGAATTAAAATGTGGGGACATCGACTAGTCTTCGCGATTATTTCCTTGTAGTACAGTAGGTGTTTTCTGGATTTGAGATTTCCGAGGCATTTCGGTTAATACAACTTCGTTTGATAGGGATTTTATTACAGTTGGGAATTTTCCAAATAATATTTTTGCTATTTTAAAATGCTGTATTGCTATACATACTATAAATTTTTAAAAAAACGTTATTAACCTAAAGTATGAGTTGAAAATTGAAAAATATGAGTATTTGGCAGAAAAAGCAAGGTTTTCATGTAGATCCCGGAAGACCTAAATTTTAGATGACAAATATAATATTTTTTAGTGTTAAATAACATACTAAACTTCACATTTTTGCATTTAAATAGAAAGAAAATTTTGCTTTTCATTTTATTTTAAATTGAAAATCTACATTTCTGACAAAAAATTTCTAACCTTAAACCCATTCCGGGAGATCTAAATATTTTTCAATTTGACGAAAACTTTTTTGGTAAATATTTGACAATAGTGGCGACTTTTTATCGACTTGAAATTTTGAATTTCAAAGAAAAGTTTTTCGTGATACACCCTAGTCATATAGTGGAGACCAGATGCTCTGCCGTGGCCCACGGAATGATAATCAAAGGTAGTTTAACAATTCAGCGATGCTCATATTGCACAAATAATGTCGAAAGTTTGAATTAATATCTTATTTGATTACAAATTTAGTTTTTATCCTTGTTTATAGTGAGTTTTTATTTTCTATTTGCATTTTGATAATATTCTACAAATTTACTTTTCTTTTAAAATGACACATTTGAGAAGCAAAAGTTTTCATTTAAAAGGACGATAAATTTTAAAAATCAGTCAGGGTAATATTGTAAGAAGAAAGTGCCTGGTATTGTAGAAGTTACAAAGGAAAAAAAGTGAATGGGGATGCAAGTGCAAAAAAAATTATATCTCAACTAAATTGAAATAAATATACAAGTAATGAATAATTTTTAAATTAATGTTGTTGTGTGGTCATTCGATATTTCTGATAAATGCTCAACAAAAATTTCAAGATTCAACGAAAATTTTCGAGAAAGAAGTGTTAAATATCGGCAACCATCCGATTACCTTTTAAATCTTGTAAATTTTTATTTTTCAACTCTTTTTCCTTTTGGATCTTGTTGTTATTTGTTTGGTGTTTTCAGCAGTATTTGCTTTTTGACAATTTATTAGCTTTAATTGCCTGTCAATACTGCTTTTCGGCCCTCTGGGTAGTATTTGTATTTTATTTGTATAGTGTATGTCATTTTGTTGACTCCCATCTCGTTCTCTTCCTCGGAAACCTCCTCGTCCTCCGGGTCTCCGTTTAAATGTACGGGGTGTGGTTGGTGGGTTGCTCGGGGAATGACGTTGATGGGTTGCTTTTATTTGTTGACTGTAATTGTTTACTCTTTTGGATCCTATGTATTTTATTAATGGACTTTATTGTATTATTGTTTTTATCTTCTTTTCTTTAGCTTTGAAGTGGTCTTGTGAGTTCCTTATAAACTTTTTGTGATGTTTCTATGTCGTGTTGATGTTTTTATATTTAGCTTGGACTTTGTCTAAACTTTTAACTTTTTAATATTTTGTTATACTGCTCTACCATCCCGATTTACAAGTCCTGGTCAGTCATCCTGTCAAGGGTGGCGGTATTGCGTTTTTGCTATAAGATACCTTCTCTTCCTGGTAAGTTTGGAGTTGGTGGTTGGCGTTTGCCCGGTTTGTCGCAACATTAGGACTCTGGGAATTGGACTTTTTATCTCTTTCATTTTATTGTCTTTTATCTTTTTACAAGCTGACCTGGGATCCTAAAAGGATCGCATAAGGATCTTCATGTTTTGTACGTTCCCTGTACGTAGGACTTTCGCTTGACTTTTCCGTCGTTGACGGCTCTTACCTGTTTGGTAGGCTTTTTTTACTATCTATCTGATTATTTTTTCCCGATTTTATTATTTTAAACTTGACCAAGAGTTCAGTTTGAGTGTGTTGTGTGTGTGATGTGTTTGTAGTCGTGTATTGTGCGACGTGGTGTTTTTATATTTGTCCTTAGATTTTGATTTTAAACTTTTACATTAGCTTGTTTCAAGCTTGCACTCTTGTCATGTCAAATTTGCTGCAACTTTGCTGCAAACTAAAATTGCTATCTGTATATCAGCTTTCTTCTTCTTCACCACTCCATATCGTTCCATGTTTCGTCCTAGTATCATTTTCCGCTCTCGCAGTCTGTTATGAAAGCTCAAATTAACTGAGGTAATGAAGCTAATGAATGGAATGAAAAATCTAACATTATCACCCTCGAGGACTCCCAGCTTTCCACTTTTTTCACTTCTTCATATCGTTCCGTGTTCCGTCGCAGATTCCTCTTCCGCTCCGTGTTCACAGTATACCAATCTCTGTAAGATCTCTAGAGATCACATGGATATGCATGGAAATACGGGTGGGTACCCAAAATAAATCAAATCTTAATACTAACTAATCTATTGTTAGTTGCGCAGCGCCGCGTTGCGAGCACTCCCTCGACAGAATCCGCGACCGTTTCCTCCTCCGCCCGCACGCCGGATCATCCGCGTCGCGATGTGAAGCACTTACCCATCACCACCGGCTTCACCGCATCCCGCGTGGAGCGCGTTATGGGTACTACCTCTTCCTGCCGCCACTATAAGATTAAAAGTTAAAGTTTGAAACAAAAACGCATCGAGATGTACAATAGAAACATATCGTTATCTTGCTATTTTAAATGTCCATGGTAATCAAAATGTTGCGAGTAAATTATTTGGAAATATATTCAATTTTATATTACAATTGTGTCTGAAGAGGAAGGGACATTTTTTTTAAATAAAATAAAACTGTACACTAGGGCGGGCCGAAAAAGTCGAAGTTTCTTAGAGATTTTTGCGGTAGTGCTGAAAAGTTGCGAACTCCCATCAGTAAAAAGTGCGCAAAATCTTATAACTCTGAATTGATATCTTCTGTCGCCTCAATGGGCAGAAAGTTGAGAAAATTGGATTAGAAATGGTCAAAATTCAAAAATTAATAAAAAAAATCACATATTTCGTTGATAGGTTTGGGGTAGTTTTGAAATGTTACTATTTATTAACAACAACATCTTTACAAAATTTTAGAATTATAGGTTAATATCTTTTGCCGCCTCAACGGCAGTGAATTTTGGAAATTTAAGGCGAATTTTTAAAAAAATACACGTTTTACTTGCCTCATTATAATGCGAATAGAAACTTAATTCTAACTTTGAAACATAACATAACACCACTCCATGCCCCTGCAACTATAACCATAAGGTTATTTAAGCAGTGTCGCGGTCATGAAGTGGAAGAAAAATCACAACACCCGAGGGGGTGACCTCTCTTAAAACATGACAATTCTCTATACCGCTGCCTAATTAAAGACGCAACAAGTTTACAAATGTTTACAAGAGCATTAGGAAGGATTTCTATTGTTCTATACATTATAAAAATATTTTGGTAATACAGATTAAAATAAAACTTTGAAAAACCACAAAATTATATTGTTATACATGAAATAACTGGATAATAATAAACCTTTGAACCATACAAAATTACAAAAGCACTATTTTTTGTAATCTTTTTTCGACTAAAATTGTGACGTTTGTTTTCGGGATTCTAGTGTAGCTCTGATAATTCTATCCCTGTTCTGCGGTCCAACTCTTTTTCAGTGGACTTCAGTGATGAATTTCACAATTCTTTCAACTGCTTGCGTGTGTGAAGGAAATTTAATAAAGTCCCAGCCGTCCATTCGCACATCGTCCTGTATCATCTTCAGAAGTTCATGAGAACTGATATGTCTGAGAACTCTTTGCGGTGTGACATTACCAGCTTGCCAGTCAATGAGATCTACGTAGTCTGTAGCTCGAAAGTTAACAGCAGGAATAATGAATCTACGAACACAATTTATTTCTGGGCAAATTTCAGCACTTATGAATATGTAACCAATGCACTATCGGTTGATTTAAGCAACCTTATTTTTCTAGGATGTGACGGTACAGTCGTGAGCACTAGAGTGTTTAATGGTGCAATTCGCAGGCAAGGATTGAAACTTCATCGACCAATCAATGAATTATCTGCCTACTTCATTTCAACGAGTTGACATTACGACACCTATTTGAGCGCAAGTCTTCTGGTCCCTCGTCTTTCACCGGAGACATTGGACGAAACCTGAAAGCATGCGAGAAGCTGCCACTTGTTGCTTTTAATAGTATTGAATGTGACTTCGCAGGTATTGACCCCACCAACCTAAGTTGTGATCAGAAATACTTATTCGACATTTGCACAACCATTAGTTCTGGCGTTGGTTCTTCAGATCTAGCGGAGCGTCAACCGGGCACGTTGAATTTGGCTCTCTGGCTAAAAACTGCAAATCGAATATTGAGGCTTTATATATCAACATCAAGCCCATTAAATGAGTTGATAACTTTGGTTGTATTCATTCTAAGAGTTTACGTACCCTCATGGTTCCGAATTAAGTTCCATCATTCCATAAAGGATAGTACTAGACACTTTTGGCATTTCATCAGCTCATCTCGATACTTGCCTAGGAAGTATCGTGATATAATTGAACCAGTTATTTCTCGCAACGTTTACTTTGTGGCTCCAGAAAACATGATTTTGTCTATGTTAACTGATGAGAGATGCCATATTAGAACCCTTGCAGCTCGGCGAATTATCAAGGCAAGGGAAATTTTCCCAGATGGTAATTGTGTTCGTAGATTCGTTATTCCTGCTGTTAACTTTCAAGCTACAGACTACGTAGATCTCATTGACTGGCAAGCTTGTAATGTCACACCGCCAACAAGTCTCAGACATATCAGTTCTCATGAACTTCTGAAGATGATACAGGACGATGTGCCAATGGACGGCTGGGACTTTATTAAATTTCCTTCACACACGCAAGCAATTGAAAGAATTGTGAAACTCATCACCGAAGCCTCCAGAAGAAGAGTTGGACTGCAGAAGAGGAATTTATTTATCAGAGCTACACTAGAATCCAGAAAAATAAATGTCACAATTTTAGTCAGAAAAAGATTACAAAAAATAGTGCTTTTGTAATTTTATATGTTTCAAAAATTGAATAAAGTTTCTATTCGCATTATAATGTTGTAACTAAAACGTGTATTTTTTTTAAAAATTCGCCTTAAATTTCCAAAATTCAGCGCCGTTGAGGCGGCAGAAGATATTAACCTATAATTCTAAAATTTTGTAAAGATGTTGTTGTTTTTGAATTTTGACCATTTTTGACCAATTTTCTCAAGTTTCTGCCCATTGAGGCAACAGAAGATATCAATTCAGAGTTATAAGATTTTGCACACTTTTTAATGATGGAAGTTCGCAACTTTTCCGCACTACCGCAAAAAGATCTAAGAAACTTCGACTTTTTCGTCCCGCCCTAATGTACACGTCTCCAAATATAGGCGCAAGGGATTTATTTGAAAACCATATTTGGCAATTTATTTTAATCTGGATAATAAAAATGGCACCTTATTTTTTCGATTGTTCTTATTTTATTATATTATCACAAAAAAGATATGCTGTATTTTTTATCAGACTAGAAATTCGCGTACAATTATTATACTATAATATACTTTTGTAATATAGTATACACCTAGAAATTTTCACTTCTGCCTTGTGGTTTTAAGTGCATCGGTTTGTTTTTATTTTCAAAGGAAAATGTCTGAAAGCATAAGAAAAATTGAGCTACTTTCAAAGAAACCAAAAAGGGAGTGAGCTAAAATCTTGAACAATTCGTAATGAATTTCTTGTAAAAATTCTATTTTATTTCGCAGGTTTGTATAGAAAGCTTGCAATTTTGAGAATTATGTGTTTCATTGAAAAAATACAGTTCCATTTGACAATGAAGCAGAAAACGTTTGTTTATGCTATTAAATTAAATGTTTGATTTTTCCTAATTATTGAACTCTGAAAAGTTGAATTAAATTTCCAATACAAATTTTATAAACAACTAATACAAAAACTACTAATTGCATAAATGTACAAGAAAAAGAAACCACAGTAATAGTAGGCACTATCTCAGTTTGACTTCACATCTACTGCACTTAATGTATTGGGAAATACCTGATGGTTAAAGGATTTATGGGAAACCATTATATGCATGAGCTAGCATATCTTTACAAAAAAAATCGAAGCATTTCTTCTGAAATTGGAACAGTAATGCAATCTTGGGTTTTTTAATATTTAAAAAAAAATTAGTTTGAATGTTCGATAAAATATTCTTCACAAATAAATTAAATTTTCAGAGGCATTGCTTAAATTTCCAGATATTTCAAGTAATTTTTATGTTTCACTCAAAATTTTCAAATTAAGTATTAAAACTTAATATGTCATTATTTTATTTTAATTTCAGCACAAATACTTCAAATTTTGTTGCAGAAAATGTGGGGATACTGATAAATATTTTAAATTTATTATTGAAAATCTGAAATGATTTATTTTATTTAAAATCATTAATAAAAATACAATTTTATATCAATCCATTGCACAATGTATATGGTGCACGGTAGTTGCACCACAGCATGATGAAACTACTCAATCCACTGGTGCTTTGATTAAACCATTAGTTGGAGTGATGTTGAACCTTGAAAGGGATATACTTTGAACAAATTCATGGCTCGACGTAAATTCATTCCATGGTTCAACGTATTGCCATTCCATGGTTCAACGTATTACCATTCCATGGTTCAACGTATTACCATTCGATGGTTCAACGTATTACCATTCAATGGTTCAACGTATTACCATTACGTGGTTCAAAGTATTATCATTCCATGGTTCAACGTATTACCATTCCTTGGTTCAGTGTTTTGTCCTTCTATGGTTCAACGTATTACCATTCCATGCTTCAACGTATTACCATTCCATGCTTCAACGTATTACCATTCCATGCTTCAACGTATTACCATTCCATGCTTCAACGTATTACCATTCCATGGTTCAACGTATTACCATTCCTTGGTTCAGCGTTTTGTCCTTCTATGGTTCAACGTATTACCATTCCATGGTTCAATGTATTATTATTCCATGGTTCAATCAAAGCACCAGTTGATGAAGTAAAGCTTCACCATGCTATGGTGACATCTGTATGCTATAATATCTTTCTATAATATCTATGCACCACATTTTGGTGAAACGTTGAACCATATTTTTAACAGTGTACTTCAATATGCAATTTTTAGTTTTTAACCCTCAGTACAACCTCTATCTTGGCCCTGAATTGCAAAAGACCGATGCACATTCATGGCAGAAAGGTTATTTAGGTCTTAAAAAATATCAGTTTCATTTATTTTCCTTTGTTTTTTGTAATACACTGGAAAACTAAGCTCCCTATTTTCAATATTATTTGTTACATAAGAAAATCTCTTGCATGACATTTTGCTCTTTCTTCTCATTAAGTGATAGTTGGAGATCTGATTTGTGGGAAAACTCGAACATTTTGGGCAATATCTTAGCTTCTGTATTTCCTCAAACTCTTCGTTATGTATTAAATCAAGAAATATGGATTCTCGAATGGAGTTATTTTAATACTGCTCACAAACAAACTTTTTAAAAAGTAGATTTCATTAAATCCGTGCATAAAATTGGGAAAATTTTCATCTGACCAAAACTGTTAAATGAATAAAAAGTGCCTTGCAATTCATGAAAACGAAATATTTTTTTTTCATTTTCATTTCTTATTTTTGCATTCTCGAAACAGACTTTCTTCCAAAACGAAAACTTAATTTATTCCAATTAGAAAGCACTCCTTGGTCATTCTATGTTTTATTTCTTGTTTATTGCTTCGTATTTTTTTTATTTTTCACATTGAATATTTCAATTTTTTTCGCTGTTCCTGTTGTATTTTTATGCGAATTCGTGTATTCTCTTGTATACGCATTCGAAATTTATATGGTTTGCACATTGTGCAATATTCTGCTATGTATTTAACCCTTTGATCTCTTCAGACATATAAATATCATTTAAACTACCAGTCAGCTTAGATTTTTGTGTATTTTATTCTCAAGTTTGATACAATTTATTAATTTTTAAAAATTCTTTGCTTTGCGCATAAATAAAATTATTTCAACTTCATATCAGTTGATTAGCCCTCCTAGCAATTATTTTCTTTTAAATCCTACTAAAAATACCCAATCTCTCAAAATATCTAAGTATAGCATGTTTGGCTCTAAAGTAAAGATTAAGCCCCTTTAACCCAGAGTTTTCTAAAAAAATGAGTGACTTTTAGGCTTATTCAGTGGTTAATCCACTCCAATTTAGGTATTTAAGCGTAAAAGTGAATTTGTTAACTTGCGCGGTTGATTCGGGTCTCTAAAGTCTCATAAATCCCACAGTCGATAGAGCCACATAATAGAAAGTTTTGGCCGGTTATCTCGTCGTATTAAAAATGTGTCTTTTAAAATTGCCTCTGAGTAATCTCCCTTGAGGGGCTGGAGGTGTTTAAATGGAAAATAGATCGCTACTAAGCAGGAAATTAAAACAAAAGGAATGTAGAACGGATTGAGCTAGAATCAAACTATTTGGCTTTTGCACGATGTAAAAATTAATTGAAAAATCATATTTACGGAAGCCTTCGCTTTGTTTAAAGACTGATGCCTTGGAAACAGCTATATATCTGTAAAATTGAATTATTTTTGTCAGTATAAAGATAATTATCATCAGACTAAAGTTTTGGCTGCTTCTGTTTCCTGCGCATTGCTCAAGATCTTTTACCATTATTTTGCAACCTCAAGTGCAACAACTGATAAATTGGTATGTCATTTAAGTATAGTTTTCATATAAATGCTAATAACAATTACTTACAACATAAGGGCCTTTAATTACAATCTGAAAAAGAAATATTTACTTAGATAAGCGAACTAATTAAAATAATAAATTTGACATCTGGCTAGAAATTTAGCTACTTAGGGAATTCATTTTGAAACCATTAATGCTTAGCCTTTGATTTTGTTATGACGAAGCCTGGAGATATTTGCTGATATTTTTTGTATACATATGGAAATCTGGCTTCTGGGAGAAAACACATTTTTGAGATATCATCTCTCGTAACTGCAGCTGTTTATCATATCATATCATATCAGGAAATAATATAACAATAGAAAGAAAATTTAATACGAAGTTTAAGGCAACTAGCTGACACCCCGGCGTTTCTGGGGACAAATATTTTTTCATATGCCTGCCTCCATTTTTTTCTACGAATACTGTCACTAATTTTCTTCAACGAACATAAATCTCCTTTGAATCTTTTCTTTCTGAATTAAAACTTTTAAATCTATCATTTTTATTACTCTATAACAGTACGGTTTGAATGAAAGCACGAGAAGTTTGGAAAAAGAAAATTAATTTAAACAAAATACCGTATAGTTACTAATACAACTTTAAAATGAACGTTTATACTCCAGAGAATTTTCCCGGCGTCACTGATTAAAAACATAAATCCTAAAATATCTTTAGAACGAACAAAGGAAAAAATTTATACGGTACAAAATTGTACCATTAAAAGTTAAAGAGAAAGAGATTCAAGAAAGCGATTTTTCTTATGTTTATAAATACATTTCATCTCGCATGTGAAAAACCTTTGCAGAGGAAAAGTGTTTCCGAAAATTTAAAAACAGTTGTCAAAATCAGAAAAGTTTACGCAGGAGCATTAAATTATTCTTATTAGAACGGGACAGTTTTGAACATTACAATGATATAAAAATTACGGTTTTCCGATAAGAATATGTGCAGAAAATTCGAGAAAATAGACAATCACTTTAAATACATAAAACCTAATTTGAATTTTAAAAAATTATCCTGTTAGCTACCAATCGGCAGATTTATAAACTGTATCTTAATATATCTCTGATAAGAATCTCGAAAAGAGGGAATTTCATTATTAAAAGGAAATCCAGAAAATTACTGCAAATAGTAATAAACTATTACGCATAAAATGTCTAAGAAAATATTAGAAATGTTGTTTGTTGGCTGATTGAACGGAAAAAGCCTATATGTAACATAAAGACTTTAAGCTGAAAGTTATTTAAGAAACTCTATCAGAAACATTGTAACTGATAAATATTTCATTTTATTTTAATCTCTCTATCATAATTAATTAGGTTTATTGCTGCATTTTGAATTCAGATAATATTATTTGACATGCCACAGGGTATCTCGAATAAAGTAGTTCGCTCAAAAACTTTCTACACGAAACATAGCAGTAAACTTAGTTCTGTCAATGTTTTTTTTTTTTTCATTTTCTGCTAGAGACCATTTTTCTTATGAAAAAAAATGTATCCCATTTCTTCCTGAAAATAATTTCTGAGGCACCGTAAATGGAATAATATTAAGAAAATTTCTGACACCTAACAGTAAACGTAATTGAAAAGTTAGGTAGCAAATCTTAACTGAACTCAGAGCCGGCCCGAACAAAAGCGGGGCCCGGTGCAAAGCTGACTTGCGGGGCCTTGAGAAAATTTCGCCCAACAAAATAATTTATTGCTTTTTGCTAGTTATTACATTTCACAATTTGGTTAAGTAAAGACTAGAAAAATACATGAAAATAATAAATAGTTAAATTATTTTTATAAAGTTAATATTTTAATAACACGAAAAATTCGTTAATAAATCAAACAACAAACATAATTGCTTCATATATAAAATTTGGTTTTCAACTTACTAAAATAAGTTTACAATATGTGATTTTTGTTTCATTTTTTATAGAAAATACGTTGATAATACTATTAAGATTTAGATTTTTGGTTAATGCGGATTCGATAGATAAAATGACTCAGCAAATTAATTGTTCGCCTCTAATGCTAGATCTCAAGTAATTTTTTATCATTTTTAACTCTGAGGAAGTTTTTTCTGCAGACGCGGGCGTTATTGGTAAGGTCAATATAATTTTAGAACAGAAGTAAAATTTGGATACAATTTAAATGAATATTGTAAATATTTGCAATATTGTGACCTGGAAGGTAAAACTTTATTTCGTTCGGATTTCGTTAAATAAATGAATGCAATCAATTTTCGTTTTGCGCAATCTGGCAGCGGCGTGGGGCCTTGTGCGCTCGCACCTTTCGAAACCCCCTAGGACTTGCCCTGAATACAAGCATTCTTTTTTAAATAAGAGATAAAATTCCTCGCATTATTTTTTGCAATCTCATGTTGTAGAAATGTGTCCTGTCTTCCTGATTTTATGAGGATATATTAAAAATTGTGCAGTTTGAAAACTCTTTCAGTGCTAAAATTAAAATTATAAAATGCGAAAGTAGTTTCAATTAGAGTTTCAAACATGAAAGCTGAAGAAACTTAAAATAACTTTTAACTTTGCAGTCAATTGAAAGAGAAAATACCCTCCACCTCTTTTCAATTTGTCTGTCGATTTACGATGTCAGCACATGCATTCAGTTTTGAAATAAAATATTATATTGTATGAATGGTATTTTCTTGCATTTTGGATTATCAAGTGAATTCTTAAAAGTTGAACTCATTATTTCTTCAGTAAAAAAAAAGTTGAACTCACTATTTCTACATATTAACAAACAATTATTTCTTCATATTCCAAAAAAAAGTAAAACTAAAGAAAGATAATCGACCAATCACAAACTTATTTACAATTATACACAACCTACTGATAGTTTGGGTTTTAGATATTCAAATTGAATCAATCTTCAAAATACTTCTTATATTTTAAAACTTATTCAAATAACTTTGATATGTAGTTCCCATAACAATAAAAGGTTCCAAATAAGTAACATTTTATAATGAGAAATGCCCAATGTAAAAGAGTAGAAAACACAAATTTTTTTTGTTAACAAAAAAGTTTTATCTGAAATGTATACAATAATAACAAATAGCAAAAATGTTGAAGTAGAAAAAAAGGCGGAAACTACATTGTTTTACAAATTGATAAGCTGTTAAAATATTAAGATTTTCTTTTTGGAAATATAAAAGGAAAGTTTGTTTAATAAATAGCTATAAAAAAAGAGACAAAAATTAGCATACTTGAAATTTGTCTCCAAGAATAAATACAGAATATTTTATTTTTCTGTACGGTTGATACTCCGAATGCGAGCGAACTGTTCAATGGAAAATTAAGCTTCTGAGAAAACTCCTTGGGTTACCTGGATGTAACATATTACCTTTTAACAAGTACCTACGATGAATTCATAGATGCTGAAAAACCACACTTTTGACAAGAAAAGCGAAAAACCCCTAGTGCTTCATTATCGCTTAGCAGTCCTGCTGAATACAAGGGGAACAGATGTGTTCAATTTAGAACTAGATAAACAGACAAAGCATTCCTCTAGAGGTGTTTCTTTAAGCTGTCCTGGGAAAGACTATCTGCTGGCCATTAGGGGAACAGATGTGGACCCGCACACAAGAATTATCCCCTGTATACCCTGAATGTAACAGTCTCGGGAAAAAGGAATGTATTGAATATTATCACCTGCAATTTATCTTCAAATGACGCACATCCACTTGGGGTACCCCCGCACCGAAAAGAGAGTGAATATGATGCCTGGAGCAATCGAACCTGGTTTAGGACTGAACAATGCTATCACTTTTTACCTTTTACTCTGCGCAGGAATCGGAAACATGTGGACCTCCAGGTAACAAAGGGAATTGTTGGATTCTTATCCACTAGATCCACCAATTACTTTTTTAACAGATCTTTGAAGGAAATTTTCAAAACCAGAAAAAAATTGCAATATATTTCTTTTTAGAAAAATTATTATTATTTTATGCCTTTTTTTTACATAAAAGTTGGTTGAAATTTTTTTTTTTAAAAGGATAAAAAATTTGTTAATGAATTTTGCAAAATCTGTCGCGGGGCCTTGAGCGGTTGCACCGTTTGCACCCCCCTCGGGCCGGCCCTGACTGAATTGCTTAAGACAACAAATAAATTCTAACTAATAAATTTACAGCAATTTAGCTTTAAACAAGCCACCCCCGTCTTGCCTAGGCATGCTAAGCTTTTGAATAACCAGCGTCACGACAACAGTCGGAACTGTGTTCAGAGTGATAACGGCCATCACATGCCACGGCCCAACCACTCCCGAAGGAGCTTGTCATCCGTTAAATTACGATGCCGGGGAGCTATCACAATGTGAAGAAAGTTGTTTGAAAGCTTTGGGAACCCATAAATTTAGAGGTACAGATTTATTCAGAATAAAATTTATTTCGGAGTCTGACTCGCATTTTTTTTACCGGATGACAAGCCTATCGTCGATCATAACTTTTATAATACACTAGTAGGTGAACGTATTTAAGTAGGAGTTTTTTTGTCTTTAGAAATTTCGCTTATGATGATCCTGTTTAAATCACACCAGGTATTCCACAGAATTATCAATCACGTTTTTATTCCTTATTCGCTTGTCATATTTTTAAATATATTTCTTTTCACTGCGCTAAGACACTGACTGTAATTTTTCCGTGTGTTTCATAAGCTGTACTATTAATATCAAAATAGCATTTCATTTAAACTATAGAAGCTGGAAAGCTAACGAAGTTAACGAAATTGTTCGTGGAAACATCAAACGATATCTTCTTTCAGAGATTTTATATTTATAGGATTATTCCAAAGTGTGACACATATTTCATCTACTTGCATTTAAAAAGGTAACTGAATTATGTACTTCCAGAAAGCATTCAAGACGCTTAATAACTCTAAAGTAAATTAATATGTTTTAACGGCCTCCCTGAAGTGATTCGTTTAAGATTAGCAATGCATTTTTAGAGAACAACCTATACCATTGCAAATATGTGGAATCAATTATGAATATTGAGGAAGAAGTTAGATTTTCAGCTAATGATTCTAATAAACCTTTCATTTTAAACAAAATTGAATTATCGTCGGTAGTTTAAACAAGTGCGATTCTTTTGGCATTGGGCAAAATATATCTGTTCAAAAATAGATTTTCATTAATATCTATATTATCAAAAAGCCAAGACATACGATATCACATTTCGTTTACATAGGGAAAAAATCAGAGGAAAATAAACGCATTCTCTCTATTTAACATTAATTTAAATCCATCGAAACGGCTGAATTAATATGGTATTTCATAAAATTCTCTACCAATAGAATTTTAATTTTAACAAATTAAAGTGTGAATTGTCGTTTTACATGTCTTTAAACATTTTAATGGAATGGAATTAATTATCAAATGTAGAGTAAAGAGAAGTAATAAGAGAGTATATAGAATCTTTATTAAAATAAAGTTAATTATTATTATTAAGGTAGATTTTTCCTAGAAAATGAGAATTTTATATATATTCTTATTGTCTAGAAGTAAGAGACATTTTAAATAATTCAGAACTTATTTTTAACTCAAAACTTCATAATTATTTTCGAAGAAAAATCTATCAGTTTAAGGATCAATAATATAAATACAAATTAATAAAATAATTATAACAATGGGAAACTTCAGCATTTTTTAAAAACACGTGAAAGCCACCCGTATTTGTAGAAAACATCATTCTAATTTTAAATATGCAAGTGAAATTTTACAGAAAAATTTATTTATTTAAATATTGAGAGCGAAAGTTGCAGTGAAATAGCAGGAATCGTGATGCAATCCGAAACGCACTCTCATTGGCAGTGTAGATTCTGACGTCAAGGATGTCTTCCTTCGCATACTTCTCTTTCGCTAGTTCTGTACCCTGCTTTGAATCAAGGCGTTTGTACAAGCTAACATTTTAAAAGTGAAGTTTTTGACTTTTCTACTATTCAGCGTTCATTTTCACAATGGATATTGGTTTTGTACAAGGTAAATCGGATAATTGGCCAAGGATTGATCCTACAAAGATGGCAATGTATTTCAAGAAAAATTCCGATTTTATGATGGCTGAGATACGAGGAATAAAAGCACAACGGTAAAATTTCTCCTTTTTTTTGTCTTATAATCCTCCTCAATGAAACAACATAAAACAAAAAATAAAATAAAATGCTGAACTTAGCTGAAAAAACCCTGTCATAACTCAGAATCCAAACAGTATCCCATGGTGTGTATACTAATTTGTAGACAGCCAAAGTGCTTAAAAAATAGCAAAAAGCATGAAAAACAGAACCGATGAAACAAAATTAATTCTAGCTTAACTTCTTTTATTGTTAACCGAATTTGGCATTAAAAAAGAAAGGAGATCTTTAAAGTCCCATAAAAAAATCAACTGAAAATGAAAAAATAAATTAATTCTAATAATGCTATTAAATCATCACTATCCCCGTGTGGATGAATCAGCAGAAATAAAAAAAAGCAGGAAACCGCTAAGGGCCAGCTAAGTTTCCATGGATGTGTCCGAGTTTAACTTTTCATGTGAAAAAATAAAAATAAACTTTTAAAAAATTAAACAAAACAGTGATTTGAAAAGTATAAAACAATTTTCATTTTAAAATCGGTGCCAAAATAGACATAATATTAAATCTATTTATAAACCTAAATCAACAATAGAACCTTAAAACTACACGTGGCTACCACGTAATCTTTCAATACGAGCTCATACAGGCACTTATGCTTTTAACCTCATCTTATACTTAGATCAAAAGCAGAACAAATATGAAATTCAAGGCTCTTCTTTACAGTACATCCTAATATTGTTATGGGGTATCAATGGTTTCTTAAAATGTAAATTCCATATAATCAAAAAAGGGAGATAATAGAGGGAGAAAAATTAAATCTAACTATTTGCTTTGAAATATCTATTTCTTTTTTAATGCTAATCTCACCTTATACTTCTTGAACTAACTTTTTGAAGACAAATTTTGATTTTAATATATTCATTGAATATAAAGGATTTATTTTGCATCAAAAATTAGTTCTGCGAATTATTTTGTTGAACTACGAATGAAAACGAATTTCATTATCAAAAAAGTCGTAAATTTAAACTAATTTTTTAAAGATATTCTTATTAATTTTCAATAGTACTGTAATTTTTTATAAAATATAAGAAACATTCGAATATTTATTGAAAAAATTTATGCAATAAAATAACAAGAGCAAGTTTTTTTTAAAGAACCTTAAAGAAGGTGGGATCTTATATATTTGGGTCGGAAAAAAAAATTCCATGTAATCAAACGGGAAAAAACTGATTAAATTTAACTATTTGCTTTAAAATATCTTTTTTTTTTGGCTGCTCACCTCACCTTCTACTTCTTTTAAAAACAAAAAAGATATCGAATTCTGAATTTACTGTGCTTCATGATATACAATTTTAATATATATAATATAGATTAATAACTCGCATCAAAATGATCTCCACAGACATGGCGAATGCTGCTTGCTGATATTTCCGGATTAATCTTCGGATCTCTCTTCATCGCTTTACACCACTTTTTGAGAATGACACAATTTTTTGCACATTTTTAAAAAATTTATCGGATGCCGTTAAAGTTGTATTACTACATTTAGGAACAATAAAATACTAGTATCTTGCCTACATTATTTTATCTCATGCGAGAGTCGGAAAATATAGGAAAAAAGAGAATCTCTATAGAAAGCGAACGGGAAGGAAGCGTGCGTCTCCCCTGTCAAGTAACTATGACGTCAGACCCGTTTCGCTCCAAAATGGATCGTTTTTCCCGCGTTTTCAGAGAGGCGAACTTTGATTGCAAATTAAAAAAAAACTGTCTAGAATTTTTTTCCTAATAATATTGTTCGTTTCGAAGCATTTTAAACAGATTTTAAAAAATGAAAAAAATGCTGAAGTTCCCCATTATTTTTAATAATTTATAAGAGTTATATTCTTTATTAATATAAGAATAATAATACAAGTAAATGATTATTAACAAATTATATAATTATTTTCAACATTTTATATAAATTATTATTCCTATATAAATAAAGAATATATTTATACATTATGGAATGCACTTCATGTACATGTATATTTACTTCTGAACTGGCCATAAATATGACTGTCAGCACAAATAACAGCAGTTATTAGAGCGCAAAACGTTAATAAGGGTGCTTATGAAATACTTGTTACTCCACATTAAAAGAATGCCTTGTGAAAGTTCAGTAATACTTTCTTAACTGAGTCATTCTCCTTTGATCTCTGGTAGGGTTTATCACAAAATCCGTAACATCCGCCCATTATGAATCAAGCTTAAGAAGACTCGTGGTGACAAAATTTTACAGAAGATGGGTTATTAGTCTACATGTTTTCCGTTTCATGTCCACTGCAGTTACCAGACAACTCTTTACCATTACACATTTGAAATTGCAGTTATCTAAATAGTGACGTTTATCGTTTCAAACAGAGATCAAAGCAGAAAGATTTGTTTTACACCGCTTAGTTTGAAAGAAACTTCATAAACTAGAATTGTGCGAAGAGAGTTAAAAGAAACTACCTTGAGACTGCTTAAATTCTCTGTTTTGAAGCACGCAATTGAAACGGTTTCTTTGACAAAAACATTTGTGTTTTATCAATCTGATGGGTAACCAAAAATGCCTTTAAAAATTTTTAAGACTAGATCAGGCTACAGAAACAAGTCAATTTTGGATTAGAAAATGGGATAGAAACGCAGAAGAAGGGAGGGGGTTGCTCTAGAGGGTAGTGAATTAAGTAAAGAAAAGGATACACCAGATAAAATGTCGAACACAGGTTTAATGGAAAACAAATTTACAATAGCACAGAAACCCAGTTGCATGATAAACAACATATGAAGCGTGTATATTTTCAGATGTTAAGTCCTTTTAACACTTACCTTAAGTACTCCAAAGGTTTGTTGTTAATGTGTCCTACTTGCCGTTATCTGTCATATTGCGTACGACTCGTACTCTTGTTAGTCATGCAAGTGGGTTGCTGAGCTGTTGTGAATGTGTGTTCCATTAAAGCTATGTTGTTCTGTTCATCTGGTATATCCTTTTCTTAACTTTAGTGATTTTTCGGGCATCTTGCTAACTATTTTTATTCGAGTTCATTCCTTGTTTCGTAAATTAATTAAATTAGTTCTTTTTCATGAATTCTTATAGTCAAAGGAAAATACCACATGAACATACTCTTAAATAAAAAAAATATTAAATGGTATAATGCATTAGAATATATTAATGGGTTATTTATGAATGTATTCGCACGTAAGTGGAATTAAAAAAACGATTTCGTTTATATTTTACGAAAAAGAGCATATGTTGTTAACTTAATTCATTTTGATGTAAATTTAATTGGTTAATTGGTTTGTAACTAATACTGTTTAGTAATATTGAAGGTTTCTTTACATTTACATACCATAAACATGGATATTGGTTATTGGCACGTCTACGTTATTATTTGCAGCCCACAAAAAAATGTAATTAAAATCAATTTTTTAAAAACACACTTCTAATAGTGTAGTACACAGCAGATTTTTTAAAATATTTTAAAGTTTCCTTTTTTTGCTATAGAAGTCTACAGGGGGATTGCAAAAAAAGCTTTCCCGATATATCATCCCCTAGCGAGTATACCGTTCGAGGTTATAGTCCAGTCAACGAAGGCCAGAAATCGACGAATAGAAAAAAAAAATGGTGTAGTTTTGAAATTTGGCACAGTTGTTGGGGATAGTGTCCTAAACAACATACTAAAAGTCCCCGCCCGTGGGGGTTGCGCGGGGGGCACAGGGGGTTTAAAGGGGGGCTTTTTCAGTTTTTCTTAAATATCTCGAAAACTATGTGGTCTAGAGAAACAATCTCAATTACAAAAATAAACTACATTAAATTCCCTACAAGAAAAAACCTATATCTTTATTTTAGCATCAATAGTTAAGAAGATATAGGGAGTTGAAAAGTGAGAATTTTTGAAATTCCTTATTGTAATGGTAAAATCAATAAAAAATGCCGAAGTAACAACCTGCATAAGCACCGCATGCATATATAATAATTTTATAAAGGCAGTATTGTATGTGTTGAGAATAGTGGTGGTGTCGGGGTGGGGGGGGCACAAATATATTTGATGAACTGTCGTCATCACTTCCTCCCCTCACATCCGTTCCCCTCCACAAGATAATTTCTACTCAGTCGCTTGGTTCTGTAAACGCTCCAAATGAGTATATTAGACAATATAATCTAAATATACATAAATATGATGAGTTTAACATAAAAGCTCGCAACATTCATTTTTTCCACATTCACAACATATGTTTTTCAACACCTAGTCAACATATCACTCACTGTAAAAATGTGTTGGGGAATTCCAGATTTTACTGGAATGTATAACTCTGGGCGAATACTGGAATAACAGTTTTAGTAGAACAAACGAATACAGACGTTTCCTGTGTGTGTTAGTGCTCGTGCGTTATATTAACATTATTTATAGATTCACAGTTTGATGCAATGGCTGAAAAGTGTTCATTATGTGAAGATTATGTTGTGACTGATAAGTGTGGTGTAGGTGAAAAAGGAAGAGATGGGTTGATTAAGGCAAGTATTGCAAGAAAAGATGGGAAGCACGAACTATTCAGAGGATAGAAAAAGATTGTTCTTCATGCTTCTTGCAGGAAAAAATACACGAGACCTCAATCAATTACAAGAGACTTGAAAATAGCTGTTTCAGATGGACAGCCTTTAACATCAAGTTCTACCCCCTCTTTGCGTTCATCCCAACTTGAATTTGATTTTAAAAGTAAGTGCTTATGTGCTGTCATGGTATCTGTACTAATGGTGCACCTCTAGAAGAGGAGTTCGAACTCGATCGAGCAGTAGAAGAATCGAATGAAATTTAATTACGAACAAGTGTCAAAAGTGTTTATGCATATTTTTATGTAGGTATGTATAATTATATATATATATATATATATATATATATAATATTATGTTATAGATATAATGTTATAATAGATAGCCGCCAATTTGAAATAAAAACTTTCTTTCTTAAAAATGAAGCTAGCTTTTTCAACCACTTATTGTAATTCTCTCTATATATTCTAAGCCATTCATCCTAAGAAAAAATGAAGGACTGTTTTTGTAGGAAATTTAATGTAGTTTCATTTTGTAATTGAGTATTTTTCGCTAGAATCCATAGTTTTCGAGATATTTCAGAAAAACTGAAAACTCCCCCTTTAAACCCCCCTGTACCCCCGGCGTAACCCCCACCGTCGGGGAGTTTTAATATGTTGTTTAGGGCACTATTCCCTACAACTGTGCCAAAGTTCAAAACTACACCATTTATTTTTCTATTTTTCCTTCGTTGACTCTACTAGAATTGATCTTATGGAGATAAACGGATTGAGGGGAGGAAGGGATCACGACTGTTCATCAAATATATTTGTGCCCCCCC